>SNQN01008007.1:14588-24723 GCA_008642245.1 Bassia scoparia | reverse complement strand
TCTGATTGATTTCTTTGCTCTAAGTGTTGTTTTCTTTTTCTTTCTGATTTAGTAGTATTTATAGTGAATAGATTTCGCGAGAAAGCCAAGCAGAAAGTCCATTACCACATTACTCCCTATCTTGTAGGAGTGATGCCATGTAGTGGAACTTGACATGCAAGTCCTTCACACACGATCATCATGCAACAGATTAATCCGTTCAACTGCTTCCTAAAAATACTCCACTAGCTATTTGAAGATATTTCCGTTTGCACGCYTTTATTTGTTGAAACTGATTCCTTATTTTTAGGAAACATAATTTTCATCAAACAATTTCTAAAATCCGAAAGATATTTTTCAAAGATTAAAACATTTATTTTTTCGAAAGATATAATATAAAGTTTTTAAGAAATATCCTAACAGAAATTTTAAATTTAATATTTTATAAAAAGATTTTGTTTTATTAAACCATATTTACAATTAATCCTAGGCTTTATTTAGATGTTTATCTTTTTATAAAACAACGGATAAAATTCCTTTAATAGATTAAATCACCAACTTAATATTATTTCCTTTTTATCCTATGAGCAAATATTTCACATATTAATACCAAGTTGTACAATAAATCTAGAACCCTAAATCTACTATACCAATGTCGAGTCTTGTTTATCAAGGAACTCAACCTTCCTTGGTTTGAACTTCTTCCTTGAGTTCCTTCACAGCTTTCAAGGAATCACCGGAACTCCTTCCTTCTCCTAAGGATYTCCTTGCTCCATTAAGACTTCTTGAAACCTGGAACCTTTAATCACAGTACTAAACACACATGATTAGATAAAGATACATAGAGTTTGCCTTTTTGGTTTGGAATGCCATTCATCAAAACTTAGGGTTCAACAATATTCCCCCTTTTTTATGAATGCCAAACCAAGCAAACTCTTTAAATCAATAAAGACCAAAAAATCAATAGTGTGTTAGTGCATAAGTAACCAATTAATCACAGGATATATAAGAGAAACAAAACAAGGAAAAGTTTTGAAATTTTACCCTTATACATGCTTTATGTTATGAAACTAACTTAACTTCGAGGAACTCGAGCAGATCAAATGCTAGTCACTTGATCATCAACCTGTTACCAAAGAGAGTTGCTTCTCTTCCCCTTTTGACTTTCATCAAAAACACAAGACATACATATATCCCATAGCACAGCACCAATAGAAAGTATATCGGTTGTACCCTTTCAACACATATATCCAAGCATGAATAATAATCCATACACAAGCATAATTAAAGCAAAGCATATATATATATAATCATCCAAAATATATAAGACCATAATAGTTCAATTTATAAATATATAAGTACCAGTAGCCAAAAGAAATATCCAAAAACCAAAAACCAAAAACCATCAAGTTAAATTAGTTACAGACCATCATCAATAATTATAAATTGTTCTTGGGTAGGCTAGGCTAGGCTAATAATTAAGTGGGATAGGGGAATCAGGATTGAAAACGTTGAGCCTCCTCTGGTTCACCAAACTCGTTGAGCACAGCATCAACCTTGGTCATGATCTTCTTCTGACCCTTAGCAATTTGGATTGACGCATCATTGAGACCCTTCATAAGTTCTTGAGTGGTGGCAGACTGTTTCTGGAGCATCCCTTCAATGGCAGCAAATCGAGTGAGAGTCACATCTAGCTTGCTGTTGACATTCAGAACTGTTGCTTTGATGTTCTTCAGTTCCTCAAAGAGCGTTGATGAACTGAAGCCATCAAATCCTTGTCCAGAGGTCATAGCAAAGCTCATGTCATAAGGTTCTTGTTTCTGTTCATGATTATTGATTGATTGTTGATTTTTTAGGCAGTTATTTAATTAGATTGATGGCATGTAATTGTAATTTTTCAAAGGGAGGGGGGTAGGGTGGTAATTTCGGGAGGACACTACCGCGACCTCACTCTTCCCTTATATATATACTAGTTTTATGTGCATGCGATGCGTGCATTGACCCGTAAAAATTATATTATATGAATAATGATTTTATAGTATATATCAAATTAAAATGTTTATAGCTAATTAACAATAAAATTTATTTGAATTGTAATTATGTTGAAAATAAATATGACTTGAAATTCAAAACAATATCATATATGTTTCAAACTAATTTGAAATAATAGTCATTTTTCACTAATTAACCCGCATAATAAATGCATTTTCTATTTTTATTATTGAATAAGTAAAAGGATAGTTTAGACACATCAATTCATAAGTTTTTAAAATTCATCAAGGGTAATAAAGACATTTAAGAGGGGGGAAACCATTTTTCTCCCCCCTTCCTTATATAATAGACAGAAGTTTTTAACCACGCGATGTGTGCGACTTTATTAATTTCTATCTTATTATTATTGTTATAGCCCTGTAGGAAGTTTATGCATGAAACTACATTATAGATTTAATGTTATCGTTAATTAAATAATAAAATAGCATTCTTACAAAGAAGATTTAAATTATGAGAAAATCATCAATAGGTTGTTTGATTAAAGATTTTGGAAAATTTTAATAAGAAATAACAATAATCGTATTTCATAAATTATGAAAAAATTATTTGACAAAGTAATTACATAAACGTTTTTTTGTGTGAAGCTTTTTTCACAAATTATTATTTATTCAATATTTGAATAGGAAATTCTACTTTTTCTAAAAATAAATAAATAACGTAATATTATTAAAAAAAAATTTAAAATTTGAAATTATAATAAACATTCTATAAAATTAGAACTTTACAAAAATATGAACTTATTGTTTTGTACCATTTTAATCCATATTATATTTAATCTCTAATCTATTTCCGCCTTTTAACTCGTCTTCCCTTACTTCCTCACTTTCATTTACTTTTTCCCTTTTTACACACTCTCTTCAATGTATTTTTACTTTTTAACCTCATTCATATTATAACACAATATTTAAATTTTTTTCCCCCAAATAGTAAATGTACAATTTATTAGAAATTAGAGGGAGTATGATGAGTAATAAGTAATTATGAGTAATTTTTAGAGATTGTAAACTATTCCCCGAATTAGATTATTTTTTTTGCTAGATTTTACTTTCTTGATATTAATATCATTTGACAATTGAAGGAAGTGTTATTTTTGGTTATTAGTTTTTGAAATGATGTGATTGATTAGAAATTATTTCATTAATGGCATATTATGCAATTTGCAAAAGGGAGGAGAGTAGAATGGTATTTTTAGGAGGACACCTTAAACCTAACATCGAAATTGAATTGGTGTTGGTTTAATTTAATTTGGTGAATTGATGGTGAGCAGGTGACAGTGACATATCTTGTAATTTGAAACAGTGGGTTCGGAATTGGAGGAAAAAACAGATAACTAAAATTCAAATTACAACGGGTATTTTGAAAATTAAAAATCCAATATATGAGTTCAAATTTGGATTGACGTTCAAAAAAGTAATTTCAAATTTATCCAATACTTGTTATTTAAGTTCCTAATTTATTATACACATAGAAACTACAAAAACATTCTCGAAGTTTTCATACTTTATAAGTGTGTCAATATATCATCCTCCTTAGTCTTAGCAAATAAACTATCATTGAGGAAAGTACTCAAAACCTACATCAAACACAAAACGATACCCAAAACTTACACGGCCACAAGTACACAAGTTTACAAATTACTTCATACAATTAACAAGCTATAAACACACACGTTAGAAATTTACAAATACAATATAGCAATAAAAAATCATGTATTCAAAAATTTAATTATAGAATTTCTTATTCAAATCAACAAGGGTAAGAKAACAATTAAGCATCCGTAACTTCACATTCAAGTATTCAACAACTCAAAATTCAGCAACTTAACAATTCAACCATTTAGTTACAACTTCAAAACAAATTACTACTCAATTAACTTACAATTTGCAAAACAAAGATATTACTATTTAAGTTAGAATTGAAGAATTTTACTAAAAACAAAGTTGTACGAGTCCCCTTCCCACCCATAAATGTGGCAATATGCCCAATATATATTTACCTATATACCCCTCTTTTTATCACTATTTACCTATTTACCATTACTCCTTCCACATACTCCACCTTATCACCCACCCACTTCATTCTTCATTCTTCATCTTTATTACTTCCTGAATCCTCATCAAACTTTCTCCACTTAACTTCATCTTCAGTACATCATGCCTGATTTTTCCCTTTTTTTCCTTCATACACCTACTATCCAGCGTGCTTGGGAGRTGGGCCGGAAGGGAGAGGGAGAGAGGGGGGGAGCATGGGCCAAGGCCCCCCTCATGGCCCAAGAAAAAACAGATAGTCCATATCAAAGCCCAATAGCAGGCACGAACACATACAAGCACAACTATTAGAAATTAGAAACTATGCAAACATGTACAAATTAAGGACTAATGTAGGATTCTAGGAAGTACACGTAGAAGCATAGCTATAACCTATATGACTAGACTTGATTAGACAAATAAAACTATTAAAGTAAAATCACTTTATCTAAAAAGTAATAAAAAAAAGTATTAACAAAGAATATTATATTATTTATTTATCTTCCCTACTCACAAAGAGATATTGAGTGCTTAATTAGAGTGTTGTCCTCGAAGGCTAATACTTGAGCAATACGGATAAAAATGTTGGCTATTGATAAAAAGTTTCTACTTACCGTGTAACAAAATAAACTCAATAATTATAATTTTGATAATATTTATATTTTTTTCACTTTGAACGTAATTTGTGACTTATAAAATAGAAAAAATATTGTCATTTGGGGTCTCATTAATTAAATTCGTTTCAACTTGTAGTTTTTTATGACTTAGTATTTATAATTTTTATTGATAAGTAATTAGAGATATTAATTCTTTTTACTTTTACATTACTATTACTTTTTTACTTTACTAATATTTTTTTACATTACTACTACTTTTTACTTGTTATTAGTCGCACCAATTGATACAATTTATCATATTTTTTCTTTAGTTTGTTTCAGTACTTCGTACTTTGATTTGATTGTTCTAATTTAATCCGTAGTATACTTTGTGTTGTACGTTTTGCTATTGATATTTTATGACAAATTTTTACATGTGTTTTACACCTTGTTTAAGTTTCTTAAACTCTGGTTGATAACCCAATGACTCATCAATATACTTCATCCGTTTCGATTTAGTAGCTATACTTTCTATTTAAGGATTATTCAATTTACTAGCTACACTAGGTAAGACACTATCTCTATCTCTCTCCTCTCATATGGGCCCTTTATTTTTTCTCTCTATCTCTTTCTTCCCCAAAATTTACCTAGGAGTCTGCACACAACTTAAGTGTAACCACTAAATCGAAACGCAGAAAGTAAATAAAGTATTTTCTTGTACAAAAAACACTACATTTTCTTATTTCACATATACCATCGGTGTTGGTAATATTTAAAAAAAATCTTAGTAATTTTCTTAGGTTCATGAATTCGCCCCCTTTCAACAATTTTTTCTGGCTTTGACCCTGCTTGGGAGTTTTTCCATTTGTACTGCTTGCCTATTATTGCGACCCATGGATCCCCATCGATTTCTTCAGTTGGCATTTGTTCTGCCATCATTGTTAGTTCGAGCTTATACCAGTGTTCGGGCTTCGTCGGTGGGGCATTGCGATCTATGGTCCCTTAATAAATTATGCAATGTAATAGTGTTACTATCACATTGTAGCTGTTAATTGTATACATTTTTTCTTTCTTACTTAGTTGATACTGAATATGCCTTTAACCCGATGAAGCTAGGAGGGCGAAAATGAGAGAAATGTTCTATAATAAATTTTTAATATGGAAAGTATCTTTATAATCACTCTAATTATTTAGTTTCTTCTATTAATAAATATTAATTCTTGACTTTTTTAGGGAAAAAAAATACTTATACTAATTACAGTAATTTTATAAAGTATAACAAAGTTGAACACAACGCACGAGTGCATACCTGTAGACACCCAAATGTGTCTCCCCAAATGAGTAATCGATGATGAAACATACCACGTTTCGTGACCGATTCGATTCCGAAAAGGCGCAAATGAACTCGTAAAAATTTCAAAATATGTGAAGTCACACTCGAAATCATGAGGCAAAGGTCAAACAAGAGGCCAAAAGAATTTTCCTTAATCATTTTCTATTTTTCGTAATTTTCTACTAACTGGAAGATTTTTTAAAATAATTTACACTGGTGATTCTCATTTTTCTGTTTTTCATCACATTCCTCACATTTTTCTTAGTTCGCCAGTATTTTAGATATTTTTCTGTTTTCGTACAATTTTCTATAATTTTGCAACATTACAATATCAAAATACGTAGGAAATACGCAGAAAATACGGAAAATACCAAAAAAATAAACGGAACTTCCAGAATCCCCTAGAACTCCCTAGACACGTTCTTGGAGAGGGATATTCTAGATTCATCCGTGATTCGCAAAAATAAGAAAAAATCTTCGAATAAGGCAAAAATACTGACGTATATAGCTCAAAGGAGCGTATATACGCTTCACCCATGAGCGTATATACCTATGCGTATAGCTCATCATGACGTATATACGTCCCCATGAGCGTATATACGCTCATTTTTGTGCCCTTGTCTCTCCGCGCCTATAAATACGGCTTGCCCTCTCGAGTTTTAGAGGACTTCGACGACTCAACTTTTCACACCCCACGGCTATACTACGAGCACACCACGAAGCCGTATCATAGTCCTTGTCCATACACATACTCATTGAATTCGAGTCCCGCCTCTTTCGAATCGATTCGACGAACGAAATCAAGGTATAAATCTGAGATTACTCACCAAAAACATATTTTCACTCTTTTCTTTAATTCTTTTGTCTCTCTTAATTTGATAACCATTGTTATGAGTTTAATTCAATCAATACAATGTAAAACTCACTTTTTATTTGATTCTGTAATATGAGGATTGTCACTCACGTTTTCAAATCGTTTTCATTAACACGTATTATTATTATTATCATCATCTTTCACAATTCATTATTATGCATATTGTATTGTCAATACTAACGTGTTTATTTGTCTTGATTTAGCAATTCAAGCAAAGACCTTTAGTTTTACTTAACAATTGCTTATCGCAGAGACAAGTGAGAAGATATACATGATATTAGCTTTAACTAACCTTTGTCTCATGCTCGTTTAACATTTTTTTGTCACACTTGTATATATTGCTTAAAACAAGACCGGAAATCAATTGCTTGTCACATAATGTCAGATAATCATTGGACGACGGTTTCAGGCACCTATAATATTGACTAACAATCAAATGATCGCCTTTCCATTGTTAAAGTCTTGGTTTGTAAAAAAAACCATTAATAGCACCACTAGTAATTAGTGCTTCAAAGTCAAATCGATAAGTTTCTTGAATTCAATTTTAACTCATGAACTACAATAGACCGAGTAGAGCCGACTACATGCGGCGATTGGGGTACTGATCAATCCGTACCATGTCCCCGAACCCACACTTTGGTTACTGGACCTATTTGTGGGGCCACTAGTTTGGCACCAATGTTTCGGGCGTCCGTGAATAACCTATATAGGCACGGTGGCGATCCCCTCAATTCGACGACACACCCCAACGCATTCACACGCGGATTCCATGGCTCAATTCCATGACACTGAAGCTGAGGTCACGCCCCCCTAAGGCGGYGCGAAGCCCTACAATACCCCTTTAATTTTTTATTGCAAGGGTAAGCTTGTATACATATGATTTTCTTCTCTGCCATAAGGGAGCCTTAGAAGGTTCTTGAGTAATGTTGATATCTTTGATTAGGGCCTAAAGGGTAAATGATGCTATGTTGGTGTAATAAATGAGTATTAGCGGATTAAGACATTTTATATGAAAAGGAAAATTATATTTGATCTGTATCAATGCTCATTACTYATGATATCATTTGTTTGCAAGAATTTTGTCGGGCATTTAGTGGATCCAAATCATCCAGTTAGACCTAGAGAATTCAATCAATAAGGCACTGTTAGAGCTTCGTAATTAGTACAACAAATCAACACCAGCAAGTAGCATTTCAACTTAATTGGTTAGATGTAAGTAAATAGCTAAAAACGAAAAATAAAAGCAATCGAAGATTCGACTAATTGCTCATTGGATACACAAACTAATACATTATTTATAACGGATTTTCACGTGAAACGCGGCGTATGTCCGTGCGCCATGTGCCACCAGTCAAAAGGAAAAGGGAGGATGAGAGGAAAAATAGAAATGAGTAGTTGACAAATGTGGAAAACCCAAAATAAAAAAATGAAGATGGAAGTTATAGAAAGGATCAACACCTGACTTCTAGTATGAGGTTGGGTGTGGTTCGTATTTCCCTACAAACTTACCATTTGACCTAACACTGGTAATATGTCACATGAGGAATGTTATTTCCATTTCACTGTTATTAGTGGTTCTGGTTCGTCGGTAGTGTTGGTTCAATGGCGCCGATTTGGTGTCGTGATGGCGTTGGTGGAGGTTGATAAGATGGTGACAAGGTTAATGTGAGAAGTTGATGTGGTGGTTAATTGTGACAATGGAGGAGGTGGTGGATTTTGGGTGAATGAGTAATATTGGCGGTGGAGGTTGATATGGTGGGAAATTATAAGATTAGGGCATAGAAGGTGAAGAAGAGGTGAACAGAGTAAGGCAAAACCTATTTTTAACAGTCAAACCCAACATGACGTTATAAGGTTTCATTTCGCAATTGTTTTTGTTCAGGGTTTCATTTCGCAGTAAACGTTTTAAAAGGTAGTTTCTTACAAACTTTCCTATTCAAATTTAGATAAGTCCAAGTTAATAAGGTGAGGATAACACAATCTTAATGTAGCAATGGCTAATCTAAATTGTGATGTGTATAATAAGCAAATATAATGGCTTAGTTGTCAATTTCATAAAGAAATAAATGGAAAATCCGATGATAATTTTGTCCACATGCACAAGAAATTTTGCATATATTTATAGTAGAGATGAGCTAGTACTCGGGCTAAGTTTTGGGTCAAAACCGGAAGGTATTTGGATCCAGTGATGTGGGTCGGGCTTTGTGCACGAGTATTTTGGTTCGAGTTTTAGGCCCAAATAACAAAAAAAAGGTATGATTACCACAAATTATTGCGCAAATTATTAGGTACAATCCCCCCCCTATCTAGCAAAATACAACCCCCTTCCCCTATCTTATGTGGTACATGATTTATTCCCCTCCCCCTATTATCTCTCATGCATGATTTTTTTAAAAATAAAAAATCATTAATTAAATAAAATTAGATAGATAAAAATATTTGACAACTAATAAAAGCAATGAATGGGGGTTGTATCTTGCAATGTAGGGGGGGTTTGTATAATATAGGCTTTYAATTATTGTCTATCCCCAAACCTTTGATAGGGAAGAGGGGCCAAATCTCAGAAGTTGGTCCAATTAACAACATTGCAAATTTATAATGACCCAAACCAAGTTTCAAGTTCACAAATCCAAACATAGAATATACAAATCGAAACGGCCCAAATCACAAAATGACTCGATAAGATTCTCCCTCTTCTTTATTCACSAGGATAAGTAAGAGAGAGACTTTCTCCATTTCACACAAACTAAGGGAAGGAAGAAGATAACAATGGCAACATTATCAATGTTCTCAACTCGAGCTCTTACCAATAACACTCCTTTAGCTTCTCTTACTTTTCTCAGTGGTTCCACAAGACCCACTAAAGGTGTCTCCTTTAGTAATGCCACTTCTTCAACTCATTCTGCCTCTCTTCATTGCTCTTTCTTGGCTCCTTCTTCTTCTCTCTCCTCCTCTTTCTCAGGTACTTTCCTTCTGTTTTTTATTGTTATTTTACCCCCAATTCAATGAACCCAAAATCTGTGTAATTTGGGAATTTGTGTTAGTTTAGCTTAATTTCAATTAWTGCAGAMATGGGTGTTGTAAATTTGCGTCCTTTGTTGCTGTTTATGATGCTTCAATTATTGGGTTTCATCAAAATTCTTGTTGTAGTGAGAATGCATTTGTTTAAGGTATATTCGAAATTCTGGACATATTGTCTGAATTGCAAAAAATCGTGATTAGTTAATTTTTTTCGTAGTGCCAACTGCTAAGAATTACAATAGCTTCTGGATTT
>SNQN01008006.1:0-24115 GCA_008642245.1 Bassia scoparia | reverse complement strand
TTAGTAAATTCACATAATTAAAGGAATGCACAATTTCTTTTTCTAAACTTTATATGCAGCAAGGATTTCAAGAAGGTGTATGCGTTCACATGTGCACCATAATCCCCAATGAAGCCAACAAATCACCATTAACAAGCATTTTTCAAGCTTTAAGCTACKTACAATGGTGAAATCAWGCATGAGCACTTACATTGTTGCAAATAGACATGGAAAGGATTATTCCATCAACAATAAACAACAATAAGAAAAGCATATGCATCATTCAACAASGCATGGACATGGCAAGCTCTTATTCATCATCTTCTTCAAGTAGTAAGCTTAAAAGGCCATAAGTCACTCAAATTTGCWCTAAATTTGATGAAACAAGTTGCAAATAAAGGGTCACAAAGACATGAATAAGAAAAGGCAATCAACAATTTTGAGCATACAAAAGCAACGGAGAAATCCCCGATTCAATTGCACAAATTGACAAGGCATATTTAAATGACATGATTTTGAATAATAATTTGCAACTTATTAGTGAATTTGCAGTAAACTTACTTGAATTTGGAGTTTGGTGAGCAAAGCAAGACCTTTCCAAGCAATTCCAAGGGGCTACAATGGTGTTTGGAGAGTATTTCAAAGAAACAAAGTAAAGAGCAAATGGCAAATGAAGCAAAAGTTGCCTTAAAAGGCCACGAATACCGCCAAAATAGGCCGAATGTTGGGCGTAATTGCGCCCAACTTCTGCCCANAAAAAAGTGAGGGTTTGGGCAACCAAAAATATTCTATTTTAGTTTAAAAACACGGCCCGGCCCCGCAAAAGCTACTCTTTTTGGGCGGGTTTGGGCAAGGCTTTCTGCATACAAGCCTGGCCCGGCYYACCCATTTGATCACCTCTACCGAGATAAGATAGAGMAGATCAAGCGAGAATCAGCAAAAAGACATTCGCTATACGCGATTGTGGATATRTACGACGTTATCATCATTTAARTTTTACTGGACGACTAGCCGAGATGGGATAAAGCAGATGAAGCAGGCACCAGGTCCAAACGGAGGCATCGATACGGACACCAACACAAAGTTTCCCCAACAAGTCCAAACGGAGGCATTGATACAAACGCTCGTAACATTCTCCCCAAAGAAGTTGAAACGGAGGAATTGATATGGACACCATTTCATCTTCCCTAGAAAGTCCAAAYGGAGGCATCGATATTGACACCGCAACAATTCCCCATAAAGTCCTCACGGAGTCATCGGAGTGGGCATTGAGATAGAAATTCCACARGAATTCCTAATAGAGGCGTCGAGGTTGACAAACAATCAACAAAGCGCACCAAGATGTCTTGACAGAAGCACCGAGATGGGCAGAAGTARATCAACAACATGCAAGACAACATCAAAAAAACCCCTAGTGGAAAGAGAACCATGGGTGGAAGCACAAGCAAAGGCATTAGCGACAAAGACAAGTAAGCAAGCAACAACAACTGCAGGTGCAGGTAAAACTAATGCATTTGTTTCGCAAGAACCGGGTACTTTGGCTTTCGTTTTACGAGATATTCTTCTCTACAAACTCAGCCAAAGTGACGGCTTCTGTAGATACCTACATTTGTCCCTAGCCCAAGACGACCAATGATAAGACACCCCTCGCAATACACAAGTTAAATGGAGAGAGAGCAAGGACCTTGACAGGCCCTAAAAAAGGCATGTTCCCTTACACCGAGCACTTTTTCAAGCACTTAGCACCTCACAAAATATGTTTTAATTTTTTATATAATTTTAAATTATTCTTAAACATTTATCTATAATTTTTCAGAATTCTTTTTAGTTTTTCCAAGCATTTTTGCAATATTTCGGAGCTTTCGGCAATTTAATTAATTTTGCAATAATTAATTAAATTACAAACAAAACTCTAAAAATTACAAAATTTYAAAACAAAATACTAAATTTTACAAGGAATTGWACATATTTTTCCAYAAATTTTCAATTTGTGGATTTATATTTATGAATTTCTTAAGTAAAATKGTAAAAYCGAGCTCAGCGGGCCATCCCGGGATATTTTGCGGTTTTTGCCTTGTGACAAGGGTCCCAAGGAAGCCAAATATCCYAAATATTAGTATAAAATCAATGGAAWKGGTATAAAATTTCATGTATATTTTATATTATTTTATTTCGATTTTATTTAATACGATTTCCTAAAAAAGGCAAGTCAAATTTTCTTCCTTTTTTGACTCTTGCCTACAAATATAGGCTGACCCCAAGGCCATTTGCATGTTTTTGCAACTTTTGGACGACTGCACTCTCTCTTTCACTCATCCATGGTCTCCTATACTCTCTCAAACACATTCAAAAACACATTCAAAAACATTCAAGCACACTTTTGCATTAGATCTAGGTGGTTCTAAGGGTTCTAAGGTTCGACAAGGGTTCCTAAGGGTCCAAAGCTACGTCCTTGATCTTCGACATCGAGTAAATTTTGCGTGCTTGATTAGAAATTTKACTTTCTATGTAAYTTATGCATGTAATATTGATTAACAATTACTTGGCAATTCAAATTAAAAAACAACCTTAAGGAAAACTTTCAATTCCTCGTACGACTGCTCGCATGCTTGTCTCGTACCCATAATATGCTGCTCACAACAAGACTTGAATAAATTCGTATTTCAGCAAATAAGATAAATGATAACGGCGTTAGGCTATTGGAATACGGAATTAATAATCTGTAAAAGCTAGACACTATATGCAATTTTTTCGTTAAACAACCACCTAGTTCTCTCTCTTATGGGTTTAAAACGGAGCTGTAGAACGCGGGGGTGTTGTGCACTACTTACTTAACTTGTTCCTAATAAACTTTGGTGCACTCAGACATGGAGTCCTTCGCGTTCTTTATGCAATTATAGGCAAGTCTTAAAGTGGGGTTTAAAGCTTCCGAAGACATGCGATGGCGACTTCCTCTACTCGTTTCGGGTATAAATACAAATACAAGAACTCACACATTGCAAAAGCAGAATTCAGTTCTAAGAACAACCGGTCGCCATTTAAGATTGTATCCCCGGAGCAAGGGATCGGAGCACGTCCGGCTAGTGAGCCCGGCGCTCGTAAGTGAGACTTACATAACTGGAAAAAAAAGAAGTAAAAAGAAAAACATGTTGAAAGTGGATATTAATAAGGGTATTCAAACGAGAAATGGTGTTAATCAAAATTTTTGTGCTTTTTTTTTTATTTTTTGTAGTCCTTAGAAAAGCCAACTACTATAAAATGGCTTTGACAGATCCAGATTGCCTCTTAGCATGCATAGAATTAAACGTTACAAAGAATGTTTTGGCTCTTGAACTTGGAACATTGGACAAACTATCATTAGTCAAATGGGTCTTCGCAAAATTCGATGACTAGATAAATTGTGAAAATAAAGAAAGGCTTGTAGTGCAAGGTTATAATCAACAGAAGGATTGATTTTGATGAACTTTGCACTGGTGTAGAACACTGAAGTGCTCCAAATGAGTAATCGTGATGAAACATACGGTCTCGCGTTTGTTGACTCAGAACAGAGTTTGGACCACAGAAGTGGAAATAGTGAGGTTCGTACTCGGATTATGAGCAAAAGGTAATACAAGGAAACATAATTTTCTTTCGGTTTTTCTTCGATAATTCAAGGTTTTCAAACAAGGTTACGCTGGCGATTTCGTGCTTTTTGATTTTCATCATGTTCCGTCCATTTTTCTGAATCCCGCAGTATTTTTAAATTATTTTTCTTATTTTTCTATGGATTTTCTATGAATTTGCAATGTTTAATACGCAGAATAAACCAGAAAATCTGAATATTAGAAATACTCGGAAATACGTGGAACACATTCTAGAACATTCTAGAATCTTGCTTGGAGGAAGCAAGGGTGTCAGGTGCGTCTGAATACAGGGAAATCACAAATAATGGAGGAAATCGAAATATTTCGAGGTTTTTGGAAAGTATATACGAATATTGAGCGTATATACGCAGATGCTGAGCGTATATACGCACACAGAGCGGTATATACGCACATGCTTGGTATATACGCTCAACACATAATCGAATTTTGCAAACCATATCGGAAAGTGAGAAGCGTATATACGCCTGAGATTGAGCGATATACCCCCTCATGATCGATATCGCTCTTTCAGCGTATATACGCAGGTTTTCTTGCTCGTTTTTGCCTCGTGCCTATAATACTCCCTGCTTGCTCAGTCAAAAACCGGAGACCCACGATTTGAACTTCACACAGACACAATTCCAAGACACATCTAATTCCCTCTCTAAAACACTCAAAAACATTCGTTTTCGATTCAAGCATCGATTCTCTTTCGAATCAACAAGCGAAATAAGGGTATAAATTGAGATACTCAAAAACTCTCTTTTCACTCTTTTTTTAAATTCTTTTGTCATTTTAATTTGACTAACCATTGTTATGAGTTTTAATTAAATTAAAACATGTAAGAAACTATTGTTAATCGTTTCATGTAAAATATCGAGGATTTATTAAGGTTTTCAATATTTCATGGTTTTTTTGGTTTTCATTTGTATACATATTGTTATTGTCATACTAACGCGTTGTTTTGTCTCAATTAGGCAATTCAATGAGAAGGCGATTCCTTTGAGTTTTTTAGTCTAACAATTTGATTGTTTGCAGTGAACAAAGGTTGAGGAGGACACAGCATACATATTATTATGCTTTACTAACCTTGTTTTTCATGTCTTGTATATATATATTTCTTATAACTTGTTGTATATATTGTTTAAATTTAAGACGCGGATTTGATCGTTTGTCACATTAAAGTCAGATAATCATGGAGCGGTTTTCTAGCACCGTTATTATATTGTAACATCAGCGATCGTTGTCATTGTAGAAGTCTTGGTTTGTACATATAAGAATCCCTAGTAAGTTAGTGTGCTTTAAGTTCAATTCAATAGGCTCTTTGAATTTCAATTGTTATGATTTATGGAACTACCAATGAGGACGAGTAGAGGCCGCTACATGGGGGATTGGGTTACCAGATCATGGATTCGTCCATGTCCGACCACATTTTGGTTACTGGACTACTTGTGGGGCACTAGTTTGGCACCAATGTTTCGGAGCGTCCGTGAAATCTATATAGGCACGGTGGCGTCCCTCAATTCGACAACAACCAGCCATTCCATGCGGATTCATGGCTCACTCCATGACAGCTGAAGCTGAGGTCCGCCCTCTAAGGCGGGGCGAAGCCTACAGTAGCTATAATAAAGTTAATTAGAATTTTTGATGTTATGCTGGTCAATGAATATGAAGTTATTTCAGATGGATGGTCAAGACTGCTTTCCTGAACGTCTATTTGAGGAAGAGTATATGTAGAGCAGCATAGTTTTGAGGACCCAGCTGTATATCAATGTAAATTGAAAAGATTATATGGGATTTAAGCAAGGTCAAGAGCTTGGTATGAGAGATTTTCTACTTTCTTGATGGAGAATGATTACAAGAGGGAATAGTAGACAAAAAATTGTTCATCAATAACTAGTGGGAACACTTGATTGAGTAAAAATTTATGTTGATGATAATTTATTTTGGTGCAACAATCAGGTGATATGTGATGAGGTTTTTTTTAAATCTTATGTAGACTGAATTTGAGATGAGATTGATGGGAGAATTTGATTCTTCATAGGGTTGCAAATTAAGCAAGACACTGATGGTTCATGATAATCACAAAAGTATTTAAAAGAGTTGCTGAAGAAATGTTTCATAGAGAATAGTAAGGATTATGATACAAGGTTTCCACATCGAAAAATTGATGATGAATGAGGGGATAAATGTAAGAGGCCTACTTATAGAGGGATGCTTGGTTCCTCCTTTACTACAGCTAGTAGAACTAATTTGTTTTTATTTAGATTGTGTGCTAGGTTTCAAAGCAATCCAAAGAGTCTCATTTGTAGGATGTTAGAAGGATGCCTAAGGTACTTTTTGGAAACAAAGATCTGTGTTTGTGTACCAAAGGAGCTCGCTTGTTAAATTGGGTAACGATGCAGATTATCTGTTTCTGTTAATAGGGAGAAACAGGTATGGACACTTTTCTTGCTCTTGCTTGATGTTGTTTTCAGTTATATGGATAACGAATCTACTAAAGATTTTTGTGTTTTTTAATGATCGAGTAACAATCTTTTGTGATAACAACTAGTCATAAACATTTCAAAGACCCAAACCAACACTCCTAAAAGCAAGCACACTTGAGATAAGACATCACTTTTTAAGGGATAACGTGGACAGAAGTTGGTGGGGTGTTGTTTTTGTAAAGTGATGATCAAATTGTTGACATCTTCAATTAAAACTATTGGTAGAGGGTATTTTTTGACGTTTAGCGTCTTGTTAGGATAAATTAGATTGTAGTTACTTTGGCTTCAATTGTTTTTTGCTGATGATTTGTTTAGAATTGTTTTCTTGTATGGTTTGTGTATATACTTTGTGAATCGCTTTAAATGTTGGTGTAGATGATTTTGAGACTAAAAAATCTTGAAAGTGTGTTGTGAGAAAAACAGGTGTGTTTGACCAATATGGTTTTTGATGAATTGCACACAAACCCAATAAAGCAAACTAATAAGTTGTTTATGTAATCTGTGTTTAAGTGGTTGTGATTAGCGTTTTATGGTCAAGATGTCTTTAGGGGAATGAGGAATCTTAAGGAGAGGAGAGTTCCGGGTCTTTTGGATGACATTAAACTAGCTCAAGGAAGAAGCTCCATAAAAGGAA
This sequence comes from Bassia scoparia, assembly GCA_008642245.1. NCBI lineage: Eukaryota > Viridiplantae > Streptophyta > Magnoliopsida > Caryophyllales > Amaranthaceae > Bassia > Bassia scoparia. The sequence continues at coordinate 17,390 of SNQN01008006.1, read as the reverse complement.
GCTCGAAGTTCATTTGGCAGAACTGGCCTATAAAAAAAATATTCGAGGAGTTTTGGTATAATAAATCCTAGGATTTTAACAGTTTTAAGATTATTGTACATTTGGCATTATGGAATGAAGTATAGATAAGGATAAAAGATTAATATAATGTTTGTGATTTAATTTATTAAAATTTAATTTGGTTGGTTTAAAAAAGATTTTGAATAAAACCTAGTTAATTTGGTTAATTACTTGAAATAAATAAAATTTATAATTTATTAAGAATAAATTTCTGGTTCTTCTATTTTTTTAAACTATGTATTATATTTTGAACTTAACCGTTATTTTGAAAAATATCCCTTTTGCTTTTTATGATTTAAAAAAAAAATCGGTTTCCTAAAACAAGGAAATATAGTTGGAAAGATTAATGGGAGACGTGTGTATTGGCTTGATCCTCAGGCAATAACTAAGTAAAAAATAGGAAAATAACAGATATAACTGAGGAGTTGAGACGTGCTGTTTTTGTGGGATTGGGCAGTCAAGTTTCACTAGCACTATTGTACAAAATAGGATGTAGTGTGATAGGTGGGTTTATTGCTGACTTCATGTTACATTCATCTATAAATATTCAATTAGGTAAATTCAAACATACACTTGAGCAACAGAATAATCAGAGCTTTAATTCATATAGTGTCAAGTTATTAAGTCCTTATTTTAAGTTTAAGTGCTTTGATCGATTGGATTTGAAGCAAGGGGTTGTGAAATGTTTCATAGCAGGGTTTCTGTTGAAATCGAGAGTTAGAAAGTTGATGACCAACAGAAGGGTTTTTGGTTACGGGTGTTCAGAAGTTCATTGTTGACTGAAATGAGGGTCTTTAGATTGTATTAGGTGTTGTATCCTACCATAATAAAAGACGAAGTCTTTGTGTTATAGGTCATAGTTTTTACGACCAATTCCCGAACAATAAAATCGACAAGTCTTTCATACTAGGGTTACCGACCGATTACCAACGATTCACGACATAAAGGCCGACAAAAATGGAGGGAAAAGGATTACAGGCCGATTAATTGGTCGATAAAATGGTTTCCCTCCAAAAATGGAGGGCCATGGAGCATTTACCGCCGATTAATCGTCGGTAATGCGGGCTCATGCATTTTTTTTTTTAATTTTTTTATACCGACCTAAATTTTGGTCGGTAAATCTCAGATATCAAATAAAAAAACAGAAGTACTTAAATGCTGGTTTCTGACAGCCAAAACTACTATAAAGCATATTAATTTAACATTTATAAACCAAACAAGCTTGTAATTCATAAAAAATAATTACCCATTAACATTTATACAAAAAAAATAGATCTACATAAACAAACTATCCAAATAGATTCTAAGGACAGTTGACATGTTGAACTCTTTACAGATCAGTTTGAATGACTTCCACTCCTGACTATCCCTGTAGCAATAATAAGCCAATCTGAGTGATGGATTTAGATCTAAGGCGTTGAAGGGTTCAACACTGCAATTCATAATTTCCTTTAGTAGAAAAAAAGAGGCTATTTCACAAATCACATTGCAATCTTCGCATTTAAGACCAAGTTGTATTTGCTATTTCATATGTCTGCTTTATGTAGGCAGATACATCAGCAATGGCTTGAAGAGGCAGAAGAAATGCTGTTGACAGTTTCGGATGGGGCATTGTGTCTATAAGAAAGAAGGTAACCCGATAAGCTTTTTAGTTGTCCCTATTAATATGTTTATCTTAACAAACTATAAAATTATATGCTTCGTAGTGGACATATATGAAGACGTAGAAACTGGTAATCAAACTTGCTTGAACTTAAATGCTGACAGGGAAACAGCATAGCAGGTGCATCACTGCATTCCAGTGATCTGTTGAGACTGGTGCTAAAACCAATACCACCACAATATTCCAACTTACAGAGGGATTTACTTTAAATTCGTCCTCTCTAATCAATGGCCTGCGGTTGAGTATTGGATAAACTAATGTTCATATGTCGAACACCTCACAATTTATTCACTAATTTGCTATTAAGGATTCGAGAATAACCTTAAGGACAGGAGAAGAAGATCGTCTACAATGTGTATTGAAACCACCGAGCGTTAGCTTTATAGATGGAGTTTAACAGGACTGTTCTTGCAATCATGAAAGCAGAGTAAGTTCTTAATAATAGTAGGAGAAAAAAACAATGGTTGAGAGCTTGAATTGATTAAAAAATAAGTATTTAGCAACGATACAACATATCGTGCGAAGCTGTGCTTTTGTTGGTACATCCACATTCCCGAAGAGCCAATTGCAGGCGATCATCCAAACAACCAAAGGATGAGAGGCAACAAAACAAATTTCAAGTTTTATAAAGAAGCATTGATGCAAATTGATTAGTACCTTGCATATGAGCATTTCCCTGTTCTGACACATATACCACAAAATAGTATATTGCACACTTGAACAGTGAACTAGATGTCACACATAATGTAGAGTTATACCAAGAGTATAAATGTCCGAATCTAATATGTACGCATTATTGGTTATTCACACACACAGAAAAAAACATCGTTAAGTTTTCTCATATGATATCTCCTTGTATATTATGACTTACTCCTAGACGAATTTTTTTTCATCAAACTCATTAACTTTGATTTTAATAAATTCGAAGAACTGTGAAAAAGAAAATACAAAGTACATAACACAATAAAGCTCGTGAAATTAGTCTGAATACATAACAGTAGTATAGTTCATAATGTTCATAAGGGGTGTAACACAATCATTGAGCATAATTAAAAAAACAAGTAATTGAGAAACGCAGTAATTATGTATGAAGCATATTGTAGATACTAATTCGGTGCTTCACTTAGTTACCGAAGTCTATGAAGATTATCGTAATTGCAATAGGTTCGTTTTACGAATTATGCTCAAGTGTAACCTCACCCATTCTTTTCTGAGCTTCATTTCATTCTATGCAAATTCAAGTCTCACAGGGCAAAAAAGTATTTTCTTTTATTTATTTCTATTTTTTGGAATTTCTATTTGGTTTTAGGTTTTTTTTCAAATAAATATATTGGTGTTTTTTCATGGATTTTCACTTTTCATTGATTCTTTCATTTTTTGAGTTCACCAGTATTTTTAGATTATTTTTCCGTTTTTTTTCTATTGATTTTTTATGAATTTTACAATATTAAAAAATCAAATACACGAGAAATACATAGAAAAAAAGAAATTACTTTAAAATACAATACTTGGAATGTCTAAACCTCTAATCGTTTTCTTTGCATAAGAAGTGTCTAGGTTAATGCAAATCCAAGAGAATCCGAATTTTTTGTATAACTGAGATACACAGCGTATATACGGCTCAAACTGAGCTGTATATAGTCCATTGAGCGTATATACCTCCATGATCGTATATGTACAAGATAAAGGGGGATGAGAATATTCAGGTTATATTCGCCCGCTGCGATATTAAGTTCTTTGAGATATATACCGTCAGTGAGGTATATACGCTCACGAGCGTATATCGCTCGTTTTTCGAGCTATATACGCTTGTTTTTTGGTTTTTTGTGCCTATAATCTCTTTGCTCACTCTTAAGGGAGGAGACTTAGGAGAACACATTTTCCACTACGAGGAGGAAGAAAAACCTCTCTTCGTTATCAAAACGATCTAAGCTCTTCTAAACACAATAAACACATTCACGATTCATTCGATTCGATGATTCAATTAATTCAATTCTATGTGACACTTGTGCATATTCAATAAGTTTTGACCGCCGCATACAAGGATCACTCTGAGACTCTCATTTCAATCATCGCTTAATTCTATTATGTAAATTAAAACTATGTTTAAATTAAAGGCTTGACATACCATTGATCAAATAACAACATAGTAGAACTAAATTAAAATTTTCAATCTTGTATGTTTGCAACAAATATGTTGTAATCAATTCGAGTTTCAAGATTAATTAATATCACATTTATGTTCAATTTATCTCATTTCAACACTATGATAATTCAATTTCGGAGTAATATAATCAATCTAAACTTGTTAGACAACTTGACGTAGTAATTTTAAGAATTGATCATGTAATATTGTTAGGATTTAGCGTGCTTGGTTCTCATGAAACTTTGGTATAATGTGATTATGTTTTGTAGAGAGAATAATTTCCCTTTATAATACAAGATTTGTTTGCTTAATTATAACAATGGTCATAAAGTCGATAATTGGACAAATGGTTTTAGGACCCACATGGACATAATTCGAAGTGGTACTTAGAATATAAGTGCTCACAAATTTTTCTACTAATAGTACCTACTATTTTTAGTAATATAGATTAGTTGCGCTTTCAAGGTCAAATTGATTGGCTATTTGTATTCATATTTATGTCCCCGACCCAGACCTGGTTAATGGACTATTTGTGGGCCATTAGTTTTGGCACAATGTTCGGGGTCCGTGATTAACCTGTTAGGCACGATGGCAATCCCTCAATTCGAAACACACCGCAAGAGATTCACATGCGGATTCATGGCTCAATTCATGACACTGAAGCTGAAGGGTCAACCCCTGAAGGGGGTGAAGCTTACAATTTTGGCGACTTACTGGGGATAATTAACATTTCGGTGATGGAACAGACTTGAACGTTAGTAGTTCCATTTTCATAATTAATTTGGATGCGATGCGACTTCACATGGGGTCACGTCTTAGGCTCTGGTCTATATGGATGTTCCTTTGCTCGGACATCATAAGGGGGGATCTTACTTGGTCCCGTGGTTATTGATCAGTGCTAAGGTCAATCCATCCGCCTAAGCCCGCGTGTGACGTGTTACTACTGGATGCGTGTACACAGGAGTATTCGGCCATAATACCAATTTGTGGTGGTGAAATTGGACTCAGCTCTAATCTTAGGCTTGGTACGCCCTCAGACTAACAAAGTCCGATCTATAGCTCACTAGATTACCTTAAGTAAAATAAATTGGGGACTCTTATTTTATAATGTCTTGTGCTTGTGCTTATGACCTTTTCTGTTCAATTAGCTCTGACCCTTACCGATAGCATATTCAAACTTTAATCCTCGTCTTAATCATCTTACTAAGTTTAGTCTTTAATCCTTAGCCACTACTCAAGATCATTATCCAAGTTGTTAGCCAAGCTAATTAGCCTAGACCTTAGACGCAATTGAAGCCTAATGTAAGACTTAGTCCAAGACCATTCAATGTCCTATTCAATTACGGTCTGGTTCACTCGTAGGCCCAGTCCAGGCTTAAGTCTAAGTGTTTAAATGAATTAAGATATCCTAGATACTTTCCATGTCAGGACAACCCTAAGGACTTTAAATTGCTAGGTTGTAGACGTGGGTCGACCCGGGGGGGGGGGGGGGGGGGGGGGTTGCTTGGCCTAATCGATGTGGTGTGTTTGTGTGTGGGTTTGAGCCAAGAAGCACGTGAAGTGGTTGGGGGAGTGTTGTCGAGTAAGGGGATAGCACCGTGCTATAGGTTAATCACGGACACACGCGAAACGTGGTGCCAAACAATGGCCACGTTCCGATCCAGTAACCAGTTCGTGGTTCGGGGACATGGTTAATAACAGCAGTTGGGTTTCTAAATTATCATAAACAACTACTAGCTAGAAATTGTGAATCACTTTGATTATAGTCAAATTAAAAGGTGCTAAAGCGTGTCATGGATTAATCTGACTTAAAGTGATTCACCTTGCAATACAAACATATATACAATATGAATATACAAATTATACATTCTTACTTGTCGCTTGCAAACAACAAATTGTTAGACAATAATAAATATAATGATAGGCCTTTGATCGAGTCCTAAACAAATCAACACATATTAGTATTGATGAAGGAAGCGCTCGTTAAAGCTTGCTATAAAAATTGCAAGAAAGTTTAGTAATGAAAGGACAATACATATAAAGATGAAAATATTGAAACGTAAAAGTGATGAAACTCCTACATATTTACAGAAGCGAATAACGGGTGAGTTTCTACATGTTGTTTTCTAATAAACTTCGTAATATTTGTTAATCAAATTAGAAAAGCGAAATGAGGTTTTTGGGTGAGTAACCTCAGGGTATAACTTTGATTTCGCTCGTTGATTTGATCTTAAAAAGACGTATTAGAACTCGTATTTGTATTTTAAGTGAATGGAGAGTATGAGTGGAGAGAGGAGAGGTTGCAAAGTCCTGCAACGTTGCGTGTCCCGAAATGAGGGCGTAAGAGGGTATTTATAGGCACAAAAAAAAACGAGCGTATATCCGCTCCCAAGGAGCGTATATAGCTGGAACTGAGGGTATATATGCTAGATGAGCGAAATAGCTTGATGAGCGTATATAGCTAGTGGAGTGTATAACGTCAGTGGGGTATAATACGCTTTGAATATTCTAAATATTGTTTGATCTTGAAGCATCATACGATCCAAGAAGTGTTATCGTGTGGGGGGGAAGCGTTTAATAACGTTCAATGTGATGCGTATATACGTCATGTTATTCTCAATATTCTTCCTCACGTATTCTGGAGATTTTTTCGATTCTTTTCGGATTTTTGCATGAAACTAGACATTCCTTTGCAAGAAATGTGGTTCTAGAAGGTTTAGAATTTTCAAGTAATTTTTTTGGGTATTTTAGAGTTTTTTCTGGTTTTTTTCCATTTTCTTCGCGTATTTGATTTTATGTAAAATTGTAAAATTCATAGAAATTATAGAAAAATCGGAAAAATAATCTAAAAATACGGTGAACCAGAAAATGAGAAGAATGCTTTTGAAAAATCACCAATATCATTATTTGGACAAATCCTAGAACAAATAGAATTTCTAAAAAATAGAAAAAATAAAGAATAAAAGAAGATACTTTTCACGCTTCTTATTTGACCTTCGGCACATGATTTTGAGCTTGACTTCACCTTTTTCGAGCTTTAACGTAATTCAAATGCGTTTTTAGACAAATGATCAGAATTGATATGTTATCATGTTATCATTTTTGGGGAGACACATTTAGGTGGTCTACAGGTCCATCTACCATCTTTCCAAGTACATGTTTAAGACAGTTTAAAAATATGAAAAGGTCCTCATGACCATTCCGTTCAATCTAGTTTACAGCATAGGTGGGAACTTAAAGGCTGAATTAGTTTCGCTTTCACCCCTATGTTCTATTTAAGTCAACTTAAGAGACCCAACGGTGTAGGTCACTGACACTTTCAAATTCAATTTTCAAGATTAAGTCAATCGATTCCAAGGGTCTAGAACTTTAAACTGATAGGTTTCATTTAGGATCAATCTTTCAATTTCTAATTCCAAACTAGTAATTAATATAATAGTTAGGTCAGGAATCGCACATTCAGTCACTTTCAGTTTAGTTCTTAAAGTCTAGAACTTAAACCGAGTCAGGTTCATTAAGAGTTTCCATTACTAGTTCATCTCAAATCTTAATCTTTTGTTTTCAAGTTTTAAGTGTTTTTTTCTGATTTCTACAAGAATAGCAGACTAGCGATTTGTATTGGGCGCCTAGAAGAGTAACAAGAAGACAAACCGACGTTGCTCTGTTCACCAAGACGTTCCATGGCAAACATAGAAAACCCTATAATGCTATTATAGAAAGTTTCGAGGCCGTTTTCCTCGCCTTGATGCCAAGAAAGAGCATTGGGGAAATAAAAGAAAAGAAGCGAACAAGGAAAACTTCGAATCTGAGAGGAGGAGAAGACATGTTGAAAACATCAGTCCTCTCCGCGACTGAGAAGGAAAAAGGGTGGACAACTAGAAGATTTGGTCAGAAGACTGTCCGACGAATTTGTCAAGGGCCTCCATGTTGCTGATTATGAGATTAAAGGGCAGCATCCTAAGAATTTTTGTCCTCAGGAAGATTTGCCAAGTCAAGGGGACGAAGACCCAGAAGGACACTCGCACTTTAATATCTCAATGGATCTTAAAGGGAAATGGGCAAAGAGTTATTCTCTTGGTGTTCATACTTTGGACACCCATTCCATCCAGGTGGTTCAAGACCTGAATCCAAACCAAGCTTCGATGATTGGGAATATATCAAACAGAGTTTCTAAGCAATACAGGTAATCCAGCATCCTGCTGGGGCTCCCGTGAACTAGAGGCACAAGAGATTTCCTCTACTTTCCTTAATAGATGGAGGGAGAAGCCGCTCAACATGACTAATCGTCCAAATGAGGTAAATCCAAGTCGAATGGTCATAAAACCTTCAGCCAAGTATGAGACCACTCAAGTTTCAAAGCCATTGATTATCTTACTAATGTCTACAGGTTGGGTCTAGTTGAGGAAGAATGTTCAAGCCCAGAGTCTAAGAGTAACAGCGGGGGCTTTTACAAGAAAGGTGGCTCCTTTTACCTGATCAAACAGCACATTACCATATCTTCATGACAATCTTAACATCCGCGGTCTTCTCAGCAACAAGCCAAAGGCTTTGACAGGTAACTGAAAAGGTGCACTTGTCCTATTGGGCCACTCAGATCCTTCAAATGATAAAAATTAAGAAGTTGGAATGCCAATGCTATTGAATTCCCAAGGAGGGGGTCACACCATGAAATTGTTTCGTTTTAAAGCATAAGATTCAAGATATGGTCGAAGATGGTCGCTCCAGTTCTCAGCAGCGAATAGGATAAGTAATCCAACAACCCCTTGCTAAAGCATGAGTCATCGAAGCGTGGGTCATCGATTTGCGGACCTTCTCCAGATTGAGTCATAGAGTCCTAGTCTAGTATATGTCATTTAAATTCATTGTCTTGATCTATGTAGTCTCTTGCTATAACAAGTAGCATGTATTTTCAAGTTTTCATCGTCAATAAATGATCATTTGTTTTTGGGTCATATAATTTTTATTCTAAATTGCAAGTCTCAACATCATTGGCCTCATAAGGTTTTAATCTAATTACCCTCAATAATGATTTAATATTGAAATTTGAACAATGCTGCAAAGGCTTTCCTTCTTAACGAAAAAAATATCTATTACCTCACTACATGACATTCAATCTCTTGCAACCTTGCAGCCTAGACACATGACACTAACAAATCATGGAAATTCATGGTGGTGTAGAAAGACATGTGCAAAAAAAAAAAAAAAAAAAAAAAAAAAAGAAAATCAAAACAAGAAATCAAATTCAAATCAATGCGAACAATTCAAAAATGCAATTCAAGATTAAAAGTTGTAAGTCAATTCAAATTCAAGTTCAAATACAAAGTTAAGGCACACTGCACACAATGAGATTACATGAGGATTTCTTACCCTTATTCCCTTTCTTCTCGCTCAACCTAATTACGATCTTAAAACCTTTCTAATGAGCACTGGTTAATTTCAACCACACATACAACCTCAGAAATACGATGTCTGATTCGTTGGATAACTAGGAAGCCTTCTCAGGTCCGACGCATTAGCATTAATCGCTTAAGGCTCTTTGAGTGATTGACTTGTAAGAATGGATATATCTTTGTAGTTTAGGACCGACATAGCTCATGTTAACCAAGATCATTAGCAACCTGCGTTACCTTAGCCAATTTGACCTTTTTTTTTCTCGAACATAGCTATTCTTTAGCACTTTCAAGGATCATTGACTCATCCTAAAAGTAAGCACCTAACTTTAGGGTTTAGTGCATCTCATTGTTGGGAGTCATTCTTAGTCCAAAATTGACGCCATACGACTATAAGCGTTGTCTTAGCTTTCCCCTTCAAAGATCATCGAGACTATTACCATTACCGTCGAGTCTCACTGGGGGGCTTGCCGCTTCTCGGTTCCTCAAAGCATCCCCTATTTTCAATTGGGGGGGTTTCTTGTCTCTAATAAGCCTGTTGCAATGTTAAGTCTAATTTGTATCAGTGGAAATCCTGAAAAATCGCTTTCTAGACACCTGTCACTTTCATAATAGTACTGGTCTTCGCGATGTTAAGTCAAGTCATGTTAAGTTAGTAAGTTCAAGCTCGAGACAAATGTCACGTCAAGTCAAGCTATAGTCTCGTCATTAGCAATTATAAGTCCCCCCCCATTTTCAATCAACACTTTCTAATAGGCCCTCTTCAAACCCTAACACTTTCGATTGACACTCTGGTAACAAGGATTAGACTCCAGTAATCGCCTTTTTGTGTCTTAAATACAGATTAGAATGCCACTTTTTTTTGGTTACCCCCCCCCCCCCCCCCCCCCCCCCCCCCCCCCCCCCCCTGAACCAGACTTTACCGAGCCCTTCAAAATAGGGGCAATAAAACTAGACTATTGCAAGTTGACACACTGGAACTAAGAATCTCTCTCCAATTACAGTTGACACATCATTTTAAGTTTCCACTAGCATTAACTAGACTCAATGCTATGAGCTTATCCAGACTAGGTACCCTTACCTTAACTTTTAGATTAGACCAGAACAATGCACCTTAGAACAATTTTCAATTTAAGGTCACGGGTCACAACTAAATTGATAATCTCCTCCTGGCATTAATAGACTTATGCCTTTATCAATGATAAGTATTCCCTCAATCTGATTAGGATATTTTTTCAAGTTACTATTTGCACATGATAAGTATTTGTGACACATTTAATTGTCACAATTGGACTCTTGGAGACGCAATTCGAGCTCAAATTTTGCAACCGATTTGAGGGGTTAGCTTTACTCATTTCCATAGAGATTAGCGAGCATAAGTCGAAACATGCGCATTTGACTGTCGTCTTAAAACTTTGTCCTACAGATCGGTCAAAGGGGGGGCTTAACTGTAACCTATTGGTGTTATTAGTTCCGAAGTCTTATGATACTTAATAACAGTATTGCAATAGGTCTCCGTCTTTGTGAATTATGCTCACGTGTACTCACCATTCTTTTCTGGAGCTCAATTTCATTCTCATGAAATTCAGCTCATCTAGCAAAGTATTTTTTTTATTTATTTTCTATTTAGATTTTCTATTTGGTTTTTAAGGTTTTAGAATTTCACATTGCTTCTTCTCATATTCTTGAGTACCCAGTATTTTTAGATTATTTTTTTCCGATTTTTTCTATGATTTTTATGATTTTATAATATTTACAACAATCAAATAACGAGAAATACATAGAAAAATCAGAAAATATTTAAAAAATTACCCTAAAAAATAACTTGGAATGTCTAGAACCCTCTAGAATAATGGTTTTCTTGCATAAGAAGTGTCTATGTTCATGCAAAATCAAGAGAATCTAAATTTTTCGTATAATCTGAGAATACAGAGCGTATATAACTCCTGAGCATATATCGTCATTGAGCATATATACGTCCATGGATGTTATGTTAAGATAAGGGGGATTCCGAATATAGCGTATATTAGAACCAACTGAGCGTATATACGCTCGTTTTAAGTGTATATGTTGGTTTTTGGTTTTTTGTGCCTATAACCTTTGCCTCACTCTTCGGGGGAGGAGATTAGGAGAAACATGTCAACACACGAGAGGAAGAAAAAACTTCTCTTCGTTTTCAAAACATCACTAAGCTTTCTAAACACAACAAACACATCACGTTCATTGATACGATTCATTCAAATTCATTCTAATATTTTTAGTAATAATTGTGTGTGCTTTCAAGGTCAAATCGATAGGCTATTTGTATTCAATATTAATGATTATGGAACTACAATGAGAGAGTGAAGGCGCTTAAGCGGGCGATTGGGTCAAAGATTAACTCCGTACATGTACCACCCACGATTTGTTTGGACCTATCTGTGGGGCATAGTTTGGCAATCAATGTTTCGGGCGTCCGTGATGAACTGTATATGGACGGTGGATCCCTCAATTCGACAACCCCACAACGATTCAAAATGCGGATTCCATGCTAATTCCAATGACATAAGCTGAGGTAACCCCATGAAGGGCGGTGAGCTTACAATAGTGCACTTTAAAGAAATGGCAGAATCATGTGATGGTTAACCGAAGCGGGACTGAGTGTTGGCAGAAGCATCTTGCCTGTTCAATGTTTTCTCATTTCTCAACTTCTTTCTGTGTTAACCGTTGTTTAATATTTGTGTTGACTTGGTTGTGTTGACTCAAATAATCAATGTGTTTGTTGCATTATAAGTAAGATTACACCACCACTAACACTTATATTGTAAAGGAATGAATATATAATGAGAAGCTGCAGGATATATAGTTTAATCGTTCAGGCAGCATCAAAAATTATTCGATAAAATAAGTAATTAGTCATAGATAGCAAATGCAAAGTTTAATTTCAAATCAAATGTTTACATCTAACTTTATACAAGAAATGGATTTGCACAGGTTGAAGGCAATCAGCAAATGGAATAATAAATAAGCACTACAAGATAGCATTCACTGCTTACATCCGCTAATTGATATATAGTGCATTCATTAGTCATCCTCGGCAATGCAATGATGCCTTAATCCAGCTAGAAGGACAAAGCAATAGAGTGCAGAAGAAACACGAAGAAGTCCATTTAAGCAAGCTGCCAGAAAAAGAGTGTGAATAACGGAGTTGATCTGTGAGTCATTGTATTTTTTTGGGCCAACGAAATGGAAGTGTTAACAGTTTGTACCAGAGTACAAATATAGCATCTATTTTATTCATCGATGGAATGTACTAAATCTAATGATTAAATAATCATGGTGAGTGAAGCATGTACATTGATCGTGATGCAACACAAAATAGTCATGTTGTAAAGTGCACTCTTGTGTTAACACAAGAAAAAAAGTTAAGGCTAGAAAGGATCAATAGTTACAAAGAAGTTTATTTCTTATAAAGAATGAGATGTTAGAAATACAACTAAGGCTCCTAATTGCTCGCACTGATATCAAGGAAAACATTGTCGTTACTATGCAGCACTAAAGTAAAGCTTAATAACACAGAAGCATTTATTTTTTAGGTAAAGTGGCGAAAAAATGTACAAGTGGCAGAAATTGAAATAATCATTCACATCGTAATAGCAACAAAGAGTAAAGAAGTAAACATACATGAAACATACAAATTATTCATGAGAGTTAAACCCAAATGTTATGTGAATTCCGTACAATTATTCATGCATAATGCACATGAGCATACCTTGTGCTAGTCTGTGCTAGAGCAATGACAATCATTCTAAATCATACAAGGGCTGCAAAACTTGCAAAAGTATGATCATGATAATATTCTTTAAAGTCAGTTTTGTGTATGATATAAAACTTCTTGGTATAAATTTAGAGTTTTATATATGTTAACACGTGATTTCAAAACAGAATTCATAATTTAATAGAATCGAATTAATGTCAATTGGAGATAATAAATCAATAGGCACAAGGAAATGCAACCTCTTTTTTGTAAAAATATAGGGCAGTTTTTTTGCGAGAGGTGAGTTAAGTGGTTAACCTCTACTTTATTCATTGAATCCAAGTCTCTACATTTATCAAATTTAGTATAAAGCCCACCAATTGAGGTAAAATGTTCCCATAAAGCACAATATGCTACTTGAAGTAGCCATTTTATGGTAAAGCGCACCTCAGCTAAAAGTTTTAAAGTTTATATTCCTCTTTTTAGTATTTGATATACTTTTAGCATATAACTCAAAAAAACCAAAAGTATAACGAATAAAGCAAGTATAGAGATGAGAGAGGAAAAGCAAGAGGTAATGATCAATATCATATAATGAGACAAGATATTTTAGTAGAACTGTGATAATTTGAAGGCAATATTTTACCATTCACCGAAAGAGCCCATGGTGAATAAGTAATCCATGATTATGTAAAAGGAAACGTACGCTTTTTGGACAAGATTACATCCCATGACATTTAAGAATCACAGAATGTGTTTCAAGCGCTTGGTGAAGTAAACTGCAGTCTACCAAAAATTACATATGTCTTGATGAGCAGAATAGTTAACTTACATCCACAATAAATGTCAAGTAAAGATGGTTTTAAATAGCATTTTTTACAAGAATTAAGTTAAACGCCTTCCTCCTTTCGACTTAAAGAGTAAATACCTTGGCTCATCTACTTTTAATTTTCTAGTTTAATACACAGTTGAAAAGCAAAAACACTAATATGACTAGTTAATAAAACTAGAAAATCTCAATATTAAAAATCAGGAATGTCAAAAAAACAAGAGAAAACCCATAATTCTATTCTAAAAATAGCATAATACTTGACAAAAAATTAACTAAAATCACTTGTAATTGTAAACAGTGAAGGAAATAGTACCTATAAAGATCAACCAAAAAAAGGAAAATCTCTAAAAAATGCCATAATTGATTAATATATAAGAATTTAAATACAAAATAACAAATTAAAAAGAAAAAGGAAAATGATAGATCTAGTGAAAAATGAAAATCAAAGATAATGAAAATCGAAAAAAACAGAATTCAAACCAAAAAAAGAAATTCTAAATAAAACCGAAATTAAGAAAAAAACTGAATAAAGAATGAAGAATGAAACTAAAATCAAAAAAACGAACTCCAAGAAAAAGAGATCTACAGAATGAAGAATCATAAAATAATAAATAAACTACCTGGAAGATCTGACGTGGTGGAGGGCTAGTGGATCGGTCGTGGAGGCGTGGTGTGTGGGATTAAAACCCAAAGCGATAAAATTCAAGAAAACAAAAAACCAATAAAAAAGGAAGTGAAAACTTGAAAATAATAAACAGATCTATAAATAACAAAAATTGAAAGAAAAAAAGAAAAACAAGAAATGAAGAAAAAGAGGAGAGAAAATGAAGAAGAAGGAAGGAGGAGAGAGTGAATGAGTTGAATAGGAAAGAGAGGGGAAAAAGTAAGGAAGAGAGTGGGGAGGGGCACCGATAAAATAGAGTGGGGGACAAGTGGACAAAGGGGTGGATAAGGAGAGTGGTAAAAAAACATAATATCACCGACAAATATCGGTCGGTGATAATTACTTATATATTTTTTTTTTTTAATCATGTCATAGAGGGAAACATTGATGAAAAAAAATTAATTACCGACCGAAAATTCGTCGGGTATTACAGACCGTTAATTCGATCGATACACACACTTTTCTGTCGTTTCGGCGTGTTACCGGATCGATTTTTTTCCGTGAATTTCGGTTCGGCTTAGGGAATTCTAGTGTTTTGACAAACTGTGTAATGGGATGTAAGACTGTAAGGGAGATATGGGATTTGTTTTAGAAATAACACATGAAGGATCATGAAGTCAGCGTTTCTAGGAATAACTTATGATTCTAAATATGACCGTTTTGAAATGACTAAGGAACACATTCAAGACATGTTTCTAGCTCTTACTAGCATTCTAATGATTTGTTTCTCATGGGCAAGCATTTTCCCTACTAATGAAATAGGTTAGGAATTCTTCGAAGTCTGCCTAAGGATGGAAAGGATGCAGAGCTAAGTAATGCCTCCAGAAACAAGGACTTTAACTATTAAACATGAGCAACTGGTTAAGATCCTGCTGATCATGAGTTGCAGCTGTTGGGGGTCTAGCAAAGTTAGCTCAACAAGGGAAAGAACTTAGCTGTTAAGGGCTAATGGTGAGGAATTGAGGTGGATGAAGATGCAAGCTGCATGGCTGTAAGAATGGTTTAAACTAGAAACTTTCTATAATTTGATCAAGAAAACAGCCTGATTAAGCTTGTCACCGAATTGGACGCACTGATCATTTGGGTAAGCAATGTATTTGAATTCGGAAAGGAAAAGCCAAAATTAAAATTTTAGAAAGGGTGGAGAAACTTAACAAGTCGGATTAAAAAACCTATGTAGCTGCATGGAGAGAATAGATGTGAAGATGAGAGGCTTCACCTGTAAATGAAACCGGCTCCATCTTGTCTGATGGCAGAAAGATGAGTGAACTTAAGAGAAAGAGGTATTTCCCAAATCCACAAAAGTACTTACATTTTCTAACAAGACTTAGTTGACTAGTAATGGAATATGATAAGACTGGATGGTATGTAAAAGTTTGAATCAATTCAGAAAGCACTAAGCTTATAAAGATGCATGTTCTGGGATAAGAATCATAAAAATGATGTCCAAAAATGATTCTTTGAGTTATTCACAAGAATCTTCTTTTGAAGGGACATTGTTGAATAATAAGGCAGAAAACATATGCTTTGGTATTGAGAGTATATAATGATGAATGTTGACATGAGTAGTGCAAGTTCTCTAATAATTTTAATCAAAGATACGGGACTAAAGAGAAATTTGGAAACTCAGTTTGAAAAAAGTAAACTTGAGAGGAACTTGAGCCGCGGAAAATAGAGACATAAGTCATATTCTGTTCTAAATGGATTGAAGATTGAAGCTCAAGTAAATAGACTGAATGGTTTGGTTATGTGCATCTGGCTTAGGTAAGAAGAAGAAATTGTGAATTACCTAGTGACAAAAATTTGCACCTTTTGTGGCAAACTGGTCAATGTAATGATTGAAATAGAGCAGTGTGCTACTAATAAGAAGGTAAAAAAAGTATGGTAAAGAAAAATGATGGTGCTTCTCACTTCTTCTTCAAAGGGACCCAAGGAAACCCGGGTTCGCTATATATCTAGTTCTTTGCAGGTTCTTGTGAGGGGAAAACACGTGGTACCTCGACAACGTTGTTATAGAGCACATGACGGTAGAAAAATTAAGTTTCTCACTAGAAAGTGCCTATATTGGCAGAATTGTGAATTTTTTGTGATAATAACAAAGGTGAAATCTACTAAAGGTAAAGTTGTAAGTAAGTTCTCATGCATTGATATGTATTTAGTTGAGGGTCTTAAACATAATCTGCTAATATAACGAATTTTTTGACAGGAAACACAGTAAAATTTACAAGTAAATTTTGTTTATATCCAACAAATAAATAGATCTATTGTTTATTGAAGGAACAGAAGAGGGAAAATTATATAGTGGATTCAACACTGTAAAAGAACAATCTCACTTGTATCTAGTGTAATGAGGATGATGTTTTATCTGGCACAAAAGATTTGGTCATGCTAGTTTTCTCACATGTAACAATCTGTTAACAAGATTTGAATGGTCTCTAGGGGTGAAGTTCCTTGGTCAATACATTGCAATGCTTGTTGTGAAAGAAGCAAAATTAGGTATTTTTCATAGCAAAACATGATAACAAAAACGGAACCACTAGAATTAATTCACATGGATTATGTGGGGTCTATGCGTGTTAAGTAAGTGGAAAGTATTTTGTTGTACAATAGAATTAGTCATTGGTTTCAAGTGTCAAGTTCTGTTAGGTAATATTCGATGCTTGTGAGCAGGGGGAAAAATTAAGGTATGTTTTCATAGTAAACATGATAAAAACCAACACTAAAATTAATTCCATGGGTCTTGGTCTATGGTGGTTCAAAGTAGAAGTGGAAGAATATGTGTTGGTTATTGTTGATTCGATTATTCGAGATTTTATATTGGGGTTATTTTATTGCAGAAGATGAAACTTATCGATGAATTTGTGGCCTTTGCTAAGAGAGTCTGAATAAGTGGATTTCA
>SNQN01008005.1:11336-21789 GCA_008642245.1 Bassia scoparia | reverse complement strand
GGAGAGAAATCTCTTGCTGCCGCATGCTACCTTGCCCAATCAAAGTTTGATCATTTTATGATTGAAGTAACAAAAGAATGTTTACGTTAGGGCAAAGTGGTAATTGTCATATTTAACTGTTTCAACACTTGTAATGCAATGCATAATATATGTGCGTAATATAAAATCTTTTATGGGCAGGTTATACACGTTGCATCTGCARTCGCAAGCTCGACGTAGATTATGACCACAAGGACTGGTGTTTGGCACAGATGAAGGCGAATGGTTACAAATGGCCAGTAGTCATGGGCTTCCAAAAGAAGAAAAAACATGTTGTAGGATTCAAAATCACGACCGATTTCAAGAAATTCGTAAAGATATTTCAATTGAAGGAGAAATCAGTTTTGGGGTTTGAATTGCTTGATCCATTTCACCCGATCACTTTCAAGGTAACAACTTTCAACAAGTGACACTTGAGTTTACTTTAGGTTAAACGTTTTGAGTACCAAAGCTGTTTTCTTAGGCTAATTATAATTTATAAGTGGGAAATGTTTATGAGTTTAGGAATCATGTTAGGACATGGTTAGAAATGTGTGGACGATATTTTTGGACATGGTTAGAATCTTTTAGGAAATGGTTATGAGGTTTASAGTAGGAATATGCTAAAGATTTTTTTGTATAGGGTGTAGAATAGGAATATGGTGCAAAGCTTGTAATTTTTTGACCAGGAGCACAATGATCAAGTATATGGTTAGATTTGTGTTGATAAAAAGCAATGTATTTTCAAATGCAGCTTTGTCAAATTATTAATGAAAATTATTGTTTAAAACTAACATAGTGTTAAATTAAAGTAACACTGTCATCCTTCACTTATTATATATAAGGACATAACACCCCCTCTTATGTTACCACCACATGAGTCATACCCCATAGTAAAAGGAGAATGGATTCAGAATCTTCGGGGAGCTCTAACTCTCATGATGATAATGCAACTGATGACACGAGATGTAGTGTAATTTATAACACTACTTCACGGCCACCACGTGGTGTTTGTACTGTGATACTAAAGGGTGAAGGTAATGTGGAGGATGAWGGTGAGTACTTGCAACTAGGTGTTGATAATCGACTTCAAGGGGCATACACCTTAGTTGCTCGATTGGTTGGCCTAAGGCCATCTGATGTAAGATTGTTCTATAGAGATGACTCCTACATCCAGCGACGAGACACGCCTTAGTAATGGCTTCATAGGTGACAGAAGTTGTGCAATGTTTCGAAAGGTGGAGGTTTCATAAAATTTCTCCTGATATAATTATTATTACTTGTTTCATGATATACGAGTGTTTGCATGATAATATAAATTATAATTATTGGACGAATTTCCTACTCCTAAACATAATTATAACTACTTGTTGTGTAGGATAGCGAGAACACCAAAATATATAATAGACGTTCTGACAAACAGAAGTGGGCTGAGAACGGTTTCTATTACGATACGAAGCTGCCACCATTGTTGAGGTCTAGACTCTTCACCTGCGAATTAATACACCAACAGAGGTGGTTATTTAGTTATGGGCCTGGACAAAAAGTGTGTCCTATGCAAAACATGTACCATTTTTTCTTGGACCACAAAGAACCTCCGTGACTTCAACACTTTTGAACACAACTGTTGTGTACGAGCGAAGCTTATATGTCCGGAGTAATTAAGAATATTAGTTGAAAGAAAGCAAAGGAATTATCATGTTATTGCTTATAATTTATCAAGCTTAGTTCTTATTGTACTTGAAAAGGTTTTATGAATTTAGTATGTACTTGAAAAGGTTTAATGAATGGATGTTATTATTTGAAAAAGTTTATGAATATCTCGGATTGTGAACATTGAAAAGTTTTATCACCTACTAATTCATATTTTATTCTACTAATATTATGTGTCAATGTCATATTCCTGTCGGTTTCTTGTTTAATAGTGTAATGTGTCTTTTGACAACCTTTTTTTTGGTTCCTTCCTATTCCAAAAAATTTTAAAAATAAAAAAATAGAAAAGGACCAAACTGATAGCTCACCAAGTTGATTAAATAATTTTTTTTCACCGGCCTATAAATTTTTATTTCCCTATATTGGAAATTCCATTTTAAATTTAATTATGGTTTTTGGCATTTTAAATTTTATGGCCAACACACCAAATTGCTAATAATATGAATTGGAAAATATAACACCTCCTTAATTCCTATGTAGTTGTGTTCAAAAATGTTATCAAGTACAAATCCCGCCCAACTACTCCACATTATGAATATAACCCCCCAAAAAGCCCTAACTTCATCTTCTTCACCCAACAACTCAGACCTTCAGCCTTTGCAAATACCTATTTTTTTTTAATTTTTTTTTTCTTT
Source organism: Bassia scoparia (assembly GCA_008642245.1). NCBI lineage: Eukaryota > Viridiplantae > Streptophyta > Magnoliopsida > Caryophyllales > Amaranthaceae > Bassia > Bassia scoparia. The sequence continues at coordinate 19,423 of SNQN01008005.1, read as the reverse complement.
TTCAACAACCAACACCACTTCTCAAATAATGTATGATCAACTTTCATATTCTATTTCCTCTAAATTCATGCCTAAATGGATTGGAGTGGATTTGTGAGTTGAGGAAATGCAAATGTGTTCCAGGTAATGTATTTTGACCATGCGATTCTCACAATCGAGCAACAACCGGAAATGTTTTATTACAATGTTCCGGGTGTGGGGTATTTGAATTGGTGGGAAGAGGTGATGTGATTTCATGCCGATGTAGAACAACAGAATAATCATGGTTTAGTTGTATTGTTCCTATTTTAGCAATCTATTGACTCATGGGTTGAAGACAAACAATATGGCTCATTAATTTGGTTCTTGTCAGGTGTGCTGTTAGTTGTGGTGGTGTGTTGAAGTGGTGATGGAAGCTGCTATGAAAAAAAGATTTCAAGACAACTTATTCAAGTAGAATGAGTGTTTGATGATGGATGCTGCTATAAATAAGGATCTCAAGCCCAATTTATTCGTTAATTACGAAGTAGAATGCATGTTTAATGATGAAATTTCAAGTTCCAATATTAGGTGGTTGTTTTTGGTTGATTTCATGTTGTTAATTTCCGAATTTCAAGCCAATTTTATTTGTTAATAAGGAAGTAGAATGCATGTTCTATATTAGTGTGTTCTAGGATTTCAATCATTGCTATTAATGTTTGTTTCTTGTTGATTTCATGTTTGTTCTCTATTAAATTAAATTTTTGAACAATATGTCAAAAAAAACCATCCATTAAGTGCGATAATTTTTTGCGTGGATGTTGTGATCATGTCAATGTGCACCTTGATTTCCATTGTTGTGTTCTCTATTAATGGCATCTATTAGTACATAACAAAAAGTAGTTGCAACATTGTAAATCTAACCGGCAAGTGAATAAATAAGTGGAAATATAGACCATTCCCATGTGGTAAATTGGATGGTAAAATAGCTAATAACAAACTATCCTAGTGAATTTGATAAGTATCATCACCTTTAACCTATTCTTCCATTCGTTAACACCTCATCCCAACGCCGTTGGACTAAACGACTATTATTTTTCGATATTGGATTTTTTTTTTTCCATAAACAGAAGTTTAAGTATTCGATTGATCGTATGCGATAAAAATTTTAGTCACTTTAAAAACTGGGAATCATAATCATTGATTGATAACATAATCTAAGCCATCTAAGCGTAAGAAAATACGCATAAGAATTAAAAAAACATCGCAATTAAAAACCTTATTTAATAAGGAATTCACAAACTATCTTAACATACTTGTCCGGAGAAAGGTATAACATTGTCGAGAGATTTAGTAACATAGTCCATAGATTTCGAAACATTGTCTGGAGATTGCGATAAAGTTACAAKAAAATCATACCCAACAGATATACCTATAAAATACAAACACGTATAAAGCCAGTACCACAATATTTACAAAATTGCACATAGTACATTTCCAAGAATGACAAACATGTTTCGATACATGAACAATGCAACTTTCTTCATACGAGAGTCACACAAACAAGAACATCTATCACCATGAACCATCAACATCTATCTGCATCAAACAACAACATTCGTTCTGAGTTATGAGAGGTACATAGAAAACACAAAATACACATTGATGAGATTAGGAATCGRATTCTTAATTTGGCTGAAGGGAAAGTACARTAGACTTGAAATCTGAGCTAAAAGTGTATAAGGTGCAAACGATACTACTCGTTTATCTTTTCGTCAGTGAAGTTTCTGTACTCTAGTCTTTTGATAAATTCTCAAAAAAGTGCAACTSTTTTTCTGTTATCTTAGGATCTTCAGAAGGATTTCGGCAATACATTGTAGCCATAGTGGACGAATTCGTTGTACCATGCTATTATCTATATGCTTGTTGTCTTTCTGAACATTCTTTGTCCTGGTATAGTTTTAGCAGAATACTTGGTAGAAAATACAAAAAAGGATCCTTTTTGACCATTTGTTCAACTTTTCTCATATGACCTCTTCTATATTTGTCTTTGTTGAAAAGGAGCATCTGCTTTAAGCAATGAGTAAATAACTCGAAAATAAAGGGGTTAATTTTTTAAATTTTTTTATATAAAAAACAATAAAATTCGTGATTGTTAAATTTCTGGGATTTTACATAAGCCATTTTCTTCTGATATCGTACACTCCCTTTGTAAATGATCGTTTGCAACAAAGAAATATTTAACCTTTCTCAAATAAGCCATTTTTTACAAACATTCTTTTAAACTTTAAACTACTGCCGTAATAATAATAATAATAATAATAATAATTAATTACAACAACAACAACAACGAAACAACAAACAACAACAACAACAACAACAACAACAACAAACAAACAACAACAACAACAACAACAACAACAACAACAACAACAACAACAACAACAACAACAAAACAACAACAACAACAACGAACAACAACAACAACAACAACAACAACAAACATACCCAAACAATCCGAACAACACAAAACGTAATCCACAACAGCAGTAGAACAACAACAACAACACAAACAAACAACGAGAACAAAAAAAAAGAAAAAAACAACAACAAAGCATATCATAACAACTAAAACAACTAACTAACAACAACAACAATGCTACACACTCTAGAACAACAAACAACAAGCAACTAAGCTAACAACAATGAAAACAACAACAACAACAACAACAAACATACAACAATCAACTATGACGAGAGCAACAACACACGAAGCAACAACAACTAACAACAACAAAACAAAACAACAACAACAACTACACAAACAACAACTAGATCTATACAACAACTGCACCAACAACAAACACACAACAACAACCGAACAACACAACAACAATAATAACTAATACATACTCTCTTAAAAAAATTGAATACCCTATCGTGTTAATTCTGCTATTGAGTATTATATATGCTATGAGTCTACACTAATCTATTAATTATATTGCTTCTTCAAAAATAAATTCTAATCTATTTAATTCAAAATCAACCCAAAGTCTACACTAGCTATCAAACAGAACAAGCTGACTCAACTAAAATTACAAACAACATAACAAATAGAAATGAAAGATTACTTAAAAGCTGCCTGAACTGAAATTAGACATCACCTACCTTAAAAAAACATTACAAGTCCTGACCATGCATTGCGATTGATGTATCAATTCCCTTTGACGTGCCAATCATGCGCCTGTGATGTAGCACTGACCATTTGTGCATTCTAGAGGTCAAACTTCTCCATCCCAGTATTATGGAATAAGAAGGTTGTTCTCCAGTATGAGGTTAAAGGGGAATGGTTTCGCTCATAACGTATGAGATGATAACGAAGCATGCAAGCAATCCCCCATAGTCCTGCAAACGTATGACCTCAATTGCAGCCACGTTTGCTATCCAACACCTATGCACACCTCTTATTGACATTTTCTCCTTCAAGTGACCTCCAAGCACGTCCTTCCCTGCGTGCGGCTCTGCATACGATTCACAATAGTCCTGATACATGCCACCACCACTCAATACATTATTAAAGGTCTGTGGGTAAGCCAAAGGGTCCACCTTGTGTAGACGATGGTACACCTGATATTATCCACTCAGGCATCTGAAGGGTCTGTGTCACAAAAAAATTAGAGGTTACACTATGAAATGCAGATACATATGAAGCAGATAAAAACAGAAAACTAGAAACTCAACTTTGACAAGGTGTAGTTTGTAATATACATGTGTAAACAAATTTAGTTGAGGGTTTCGTATCAATAAATAACAACGACAGTAGCATTGTTCGTATTATGGCACTTTTAATATTTGAGGGCCTTTAAGGGAGTATGTAGGAGTGACACCGACTAAAATCAATATGTTAAAATTATATACCAAATATGACACTTTTACTCTTCATAAAAAAAAATCATATTCAAATTGAATTTGCACAATCATATAATATTTCGACACAAAGAATAAGTCAAGTAAGCTGTAATCGGGTCAGAATGATACATTACTTCTCAGTGCTTGATCAAGGTGATGCCCTTTGCTTGTTGTTGTTCTCATGGGTGTCGCCGCGTGTTTTTAGATAGTGTTGAGCCCTATTGCGTGGATTAGATTTGAGATGTGTTCTCCACACAAGATAATAACGTTTGTCTCTTGTGTGGGATGCGGCTTTTTCGTCTCAACACAGGATCTTGCAAAATTTAAGGTTGTCAGTGGAGTTTGTTTGTGAAGGAGGTTTCCACTGGTTTTGGATCTTGCGCAAAGAGGGGTCCCATTAGCTTTAGAAGAAGAGGGGGTACCTATCAGCTTGAGAGAAGCAACAGGAGCCTAGCTCTCTTGAGCACCAAGAGTCGAAACCTGACAGAACACCAATATCGCTGCATTCCTCATAGAGTTTCCATAATCAAGGGGGGGATGTGGTTTCCTACCGATGGACGATGTTGATTCCATATTGTAGCACATCGACTTGGTTTACCATCGCATGCCTCTCATCCAACAACCTTTTTTTTTGATATCATATCCATCACCATATCCTCCTCGTTATAGAAGCTTGCACACAAACTTCATCAAGGCTAACGACATCTTATCATACTCTTCACGTGCTCGGTCTTCGAGGGATCATAAACAGCTACCCATTTACCTTCATATGTGGCCTCTTCATGTCTTTACGCCATCGATTCATAGTGTATTTCTCTGGGACTTCCTTCATAGAATTCACACCATACACAGCTATAATGTGTCTACATAGAAGTCTGTGGCATTCAAAGAGCGTGCATACACAAGAAGATTCCTTAGTATGTGCATTGAATGTCACCGTGTACTCTTTTCTTTCTTCTGATGGAGTTTCCTTTTGCGTCTCCTTATTCAACTTCCATATCCTATCTTTCACGGTGATCTCATGTATGCCATCACCAATTTCAATAGACTTAACCTGTTGGACATAAAAGGTTTCATGCACTCCTCATACACTTCCAGGAACTTGTTATGTGTGCACACACTTCTAAATTGGCGTTCCAAGGTAAGGCACGTCACCAACTGCTGTGTATAACGATCACTGTCTGCATCAGCTTTCCTTTTGGCTTCATTTTTGTACTCCATTGCATTGAAATATTTCTCAACAAACTCAATCAACCTAGTCTTCATGCTAACACGGGCATCGAAAAAATTATTTATGCTCTCGGACCTTTGAGTCATTTTCATCCCTGCCCAAAACAAATGCCTCAAATAGGCAGGGATCCACATCTCCCTACCCTTCTACAAACCTGTTTGAAAATGGACCACAATTAATGAAAGGTGATAGTGTGACCAAAACTAATCTTGACTTCAAAGCAGTCATTAAAATTAATAGGCAAATAAACAGACCACTATATATCATTCATGACAATTAAAGGCTAAATAAAATAACAAGCCTAAGTAATCAGAGCARAATGAAATATCATAGAAATTTATTTTAGGAACATAGCAAGTWTTTTAGTTTTCAAAACATTGCTGCAATGCCTGTATGCCTTTGATAGATAAAGGGGACAAATAGYCCTATGACAACAGAGAATACATGATCCAACTCTTATCTTTATAGTCACTAAATCTCAATTCAACAACACTTAATGTTTCTCCCTAGCAACATCATTTAAAGTTATAGTATTGCTACATTTAAAGGCAAGGAGGAAAAAAGAACAAGTCGAAAGCACCTTCTTGGATTAATTTTCAGTATAGTTGAATCAGAAATATACGAAGAAATAAATGCAAATAAWTAAKTGAAAACARAAATATACATACCTTGTAGCCATTCATCATTCTCTAATTTATACTTCTTCATAATAGACTACCACCTACTTTCAAACTCCTTGGGGGTGAAACTATCATAAATTGCATTTTCAAGCTTCGGCTCAAACTCGTGGTAAGYGCCATAGCAARATAATCTCTTTTGGAATTTTTTCGTGATGTGCCACAAACACCAACGGTGTCGGGTGAAGGGCATGGTTGTTTCCATTTCCTTCTTCATTGCTACGTCCTRATCTGTAAGCATGGCAGCAGGTGCATTCCCMATACAATGAATCCACCTATCAAATAACCTCTCAAATGACTTAGCATCTTCTCGTGATAGCAAAGCACATCCCAATAAGATTGATTGGCCATGATGATTTACGCCCACAAAGTTAGAAAATGGAAGATGATAATCGTTGGTTATATATGTGGAGTCAAAACACACCGCATCTCCGAAATCATTCAATGAATCCTGACTCTTAGCATCAACCCACATCACATCTTTCAACCTTTTCGTCTCATCAACCCGATAACTATAGTAAAAATTATCATTATCCTCTTTCATTTTCTTAAGATAATTATACATTGCATTCGCATCACCACCTTTAAGCTTCAATTTTCTATCCTTGTTAACTCGATTTCGCATATCCCTCTACGTAAGTGAAAAGTTTGCAAGACCATGGCCTCTCCCCTCCTCTCCTCTCATTTTCTCACATCTTATCTTATCTACTATCAATTCTCAACTAAACACCACTACTCCAACCCAAAAATTCATCTACCATGACATACACGAATTTGAAGCTTCGAACTGGGCGAATTTGCTCAAGGTGAGCGAATTTTATTTCATTTTAAATTTTCGTTTTTAAGTCCTATTTAATTTATTGTCTTCAATTTAATTTGTACTTATAATATGTTAGTTTTACCTTAATATTGATTTTTTTTGCAGTTAAAGAAATATATATACCCAAAGAATGCTTGAAAGATGCACCAATTTCTTCAAAACCCCCAATTTTAGAAACCCCAATTTCGAATAACCTAAAGCCACGACCAATATTTTGCAATTTTCTCAGTTATTTGTTCGTTTTTTGTCCATGGTTTGTTCATGAAAGTTGTAGATTGGGAAAAAAATACATGAAATAGACTCAAGAATTGTTGAATTTGGAGTTGTGTGCTAAGAGTTCTGCTCTCTTTAAGTTTGACGTACTGTTGTTGTTCATTCTCAGGTGGCATCATCGCTGGTGTTTTTGCTTAGATWTTGTTGCTTCTGCCTTATATCCTGGACGAGTGTTGCTGCCTTACATGGTGGTCGGTGCTACACTCTTCTTTATTATTTTTTTTCTCTAATTTGGGAATTTAATTGGCGCTTGAACTTTGTTTTTGTTTTGTTAAGTGTATACAATTGTTTTGCCATTGTTGTTGATTTTGTTGTTACCCTGTTGCTGTTTTATTTTATTTTATTTTGTTATTGTTATTGTAGAGTTGCTATGACAACAGCGGATCAATCTATTACCCAAAATTATTTTTTTCCCCAAAAAGGTTCATTCAACATTTACTTTTTTTAACTTACTTAGTCGAATGTTTTTTTTACGCCACTTACTCAACCCTTTTTATCTAATTCATCAAACCCTTAATAAACTAGCGTGCCATTCACAATATCGAAAATCTAAAAAATACGGAGGGAATAAAAAGGTTAAAGGCTTGATTTTTTTATATATCTCATTAAAAAGAAACCAATGTGAATTATGCTAAACTCAAAAAAACTAAACACTAACTATGTATCATAGAGTACAATATGTGTTGAACATTTGTGCAAAATGAATGATATTAAATATACTAGATAACATATAAGATTAAGTAATTAAATCATAATCTAAATAGAGCCAAAAGCTCATTACAATTAATGATTACAATTCAGAACCGGTCATTGCTCTTTTCTTGTACGTTTTGGTTGACATTGACTATCTGACTAATGGTGGTGCTTGCCTTCGTCATGGTCGCCTTAGTGGGTCTGCAATAAACAAATTATATCCAAATTAGTCATTGCTATCACTAAATAAAAATAAAGAAAAAGCCAAATAATCCAGATTAGAAGAAATACATACACACCAAACAAAAAATTATCCACATATTGAACAGAAGAATGACAAACACAAAGTGTCAACTGTGCGAAAAATCCTGGACAATCAGACAATTTAGGCTGAATATAAAACAAGATTCAAGGTTCCTATCAAATCAAACAAATAAATACCATTGACTGTCAGAAAAAAGATTATAACAATAACAATTAACAATTAAGCTAAAATAAAAACAAATAATAACAATGGTCAATATGT
>SNQN01008004.1:9883-30989 GCA_008642245.1 Bassia scoparia | reverse complement strand
CATGTTGACCTTAACCCTAGTTTCCTTAAATCTCTCTACTTGCCGAGCAAGGCAAGATGAGATTTAAGGAAAATATCTATCTTGTTGATTTGATCATGGAAGATAAAATCAAAAGATAAAATACTCCTAGGTTTAAGGTAACAAAATATATTCCATATATATTTTCAGCTGCATCAAATATTTTCAGAATAAATCTTTTACAAAATATTTTAGAAAATATTTTTCAAACCGCAGCCATATTCCACTCAGGGACACACTGGTTCCCCAGACTGGTTCCCTAAATGAGTATGTGTGAATTTTTTTCCAATCTTGCACCAGAATTCATACATAACACAAACACATATAAGCATTTTAACCAAAGCTATAAGTCATACTAATAGAGCATATCATGAATTTTCTAGTTTAACATTTGAGAAGCATTTCTTCTTTTCTTCGTGTAATCTTCAAGACCTTGAATCTTCCTTTGAATACTTCATTATGAGCACAACCCTTCTTCGAATGACTTCGAAAGGTCTTCTTACTTCAAGTCTTGGAATCAACCTAATTACTGCACATGTAACATGGTTAAGATGCAATAAAATATGTTGACTGTTTCAGTATATAAGTCAAGAAACAACTCCTACTGGTTCTGCACCAGTATATGTACTTGTGTTTATTCAGCTGTTCCCTGTAGTAAGACAAGTTAGTTTCAACATAAGTACATAGAAGTATTGACTTGTCTGGGGAAACAGGTATCGTATATCAGCTGGTTCCCAAACCAACTATTTCACAATTAAGGTCCTGTTCCCTGTATTAGTTTGTCAAGCGCTCAAACCTAAGGACTCAACAAATTCCCCTTTTGATGATGACAAACTAATCGAGGTTCCTGCAACCTGTAGAAACCTAAATATGTCTCCCCAAATGAGTATCCGTGATGAAACATTACCGCGTCTCGCGATTGTTTGACTCAGAAAAGATGCTTTGAATTCACAAAAGTTGGAAATACGTTGAGGTCGTACTCGGAACTATTGGAGTAAAGTCAAATACAAAGCAAATCTCTCTCTTTCTTATATATACTCATCTATACTCCTTAATTCCACATCTCTCTCGACGGATTGAAAGAAAGCACTTTTTTGAGAGAAAACACAAAAGCATAAAAACCTTACTTTGAGTTATACACAAGAGCATTAGTCGAGCATATTATATTCTCTTATTAGCTTTTTGAAGTGAGATTAARAAGAGAAAACTCATTGTTGTTAAGGCAATCAACAGAGGGGTTGATAGCTAGGACAGTGTTTGTGAGATCAAACAAAATTGGATTTACAAGTGTAAGTCGAGTGCGCATTCATAGTTGAGTGTGGGTGTGTTGGTTCCTAGAGTAGGGAAACAACAGGGTGTTTGTGTGCTTTGTTTTTCAGTGTAGATTAATAAAAGAACATAGGGTAGGAGGACGTAGCCCATAGTTGGGTGAACCTCGTTAAACTTTGTGTGTCCTTTATAATTTTGTTTGCATTCCGCTGCATATAGGAACTAGCCGAAGTGGTTCCTCATACTTAATTCAAAAAGAAAGAAAAATATGTAGGAGAACAGGATACTCAATTTACCCCTCCCCCCCTCTTGAGTATTATAAAACCTTCAAAAGAGCTTACTGAAAGCCATGTGAACCGAGTTGTTTATGAGTATAGCCTTTCACCGAGCTACCGATGGACAAATAGAGAGAACCATTCAGACCTTAGAGGACATGTTGAGGGCTTGCGTGTTAAAGTATCAAGGAACTTGGGTGGAACATTTAGATTTGATAGAATTTTCCTATAACAATAGTTATCATGCAAGTATTAGTATGACATTGTTCGAAGTTTTGTATGGAAGAAAGTGTCGAAGCCCAGTTTGTTGGAACGATATAAGATAAGTGAAACGATAGTTTTTGGACAAGAGATGATTGAGGAAATGGTGCAGTAAGTGAAGTTGATTCAGGAAAAACTTAATGCAGCTCAAGACCGTCAAAAGAGTTATGCAGATATGAAAAGAAGGGACGAAGAGTACCAAGTAGGGGAAAGTGTGTTCCTCAAAGTGTCTTTAATGAAGGAAGTAATGAGGTTTAAAAAAAGGGGGAAGTTATAAGCCCAAAGTAAATAGGACCATACAAGATAACCCAAAGATCCGAGAAAGTGGCATATAAGTTAGAGTTACCCAATGAACTAGAAAGGGTTCAYGATGTGTTCCAKGTGAGTMAAATAAGGAAATACGTACTAGATGCCTCTCACGTCTTACAACCTGAGACGATTGATATGGACGATAACTAGCCTACGAAGAAAGACTAATTTAGATACATGATAGTAAGGTGAGAAGTATAAGGAATAAGGATGWCAAGATAGTGAAAGTGTGGTGGTCAAATCACAAGACCAAAGAAGCTACTTAGGAAGCAGAGGATGATATGCGAAAACGTTACCTAAAGCTTTTTGCTTAAGGTTAGTGGCTGAGTTATGTGGGCGTAACGGTTTTTAAGGGCGGTAGAATATGCGATAGAGTTTTAAGCGCTCGTCTTTTTAGTCAATTTTTACGTATTTTGAGTCAATTATGTGCTTTGTGTTTTTGTTGTGTGTCTAGGATGTGCATAAATACGAAGGTTAACAATTTTTTTTTTGATAAAAATAGCTAAGTTTCGGGGCGAAACTTCTTTTCAGGAGGGTAGACTGTAATACCCCGTATTTTTCAAATATATTTTCAAAGTATTTTTATAATTATTTTAATACAAAAGGGTATTTTGGTAAATTTACATTGGTGTTGAAATTTTGGAGCCAAAAATATTTGAATTTTTGTGGCAAAAACTATTTTCAAAATAAAATGAGTGTTTTATAAAAAGGATTTCTTAAATTAGAGGTTGTAATTTATTAATTGGAAAAGGAGACAAAAAATAATAAATTAAATAAATAAATTCAGAAAAAAATACAAAAATAGATATTTTTGGGTTGTGTGATGAGTCAAACGGCCAAGCAAGGAAAAAAAGAAGGATAAATATTTTGTTTATCGGTTCATCTTCAACTTTCTAAATTCCTATGAGCTTGTTTCCAAGTAAATGATTTCCATCTTTCCTAAATTTTTTCATGACATCTTCCGAAATATTGTTCTCCACTTCCTACACAATATTTATGTCTTAAATTCCACACCAACCATACACTTTAAATATCCCTTTCAATTCAATTATTAAACCTTAACAAGTTTTCTTACAAACACAATTCTCTTTCTCAATTTTCTCTCTCTCTCTCTCTCCTCTTCTCTCTTCTCTCTCTCTCTCTCTCTCTCTCTCTCTCTCACTTCCGCCTCTCTTTGCCGAGCACCACTGAGTGGCAACACACACTCGGCATCCTCTCTTGTGCCTTCCCTCGCCGGCGCAGCCAACGACGCACCACCACCACCACCACCACCACTCGGCTTCCTCTTTTTCTCCTCTTGTTTCGTTTACTCTTTCTCTTTTCTTTTTTTTACTTCAAATAAACGCTATAAAATAATTAATCATATGTTTTATACTTCTAATAAATCTGAAATTATGTTTAATATCCTTTGAGTAAAATAATTAATCATATTAGTTTAACATCATTTTTATTATTCTTTTGGAGTTTGAGTATACAATTATATAAATCAATATTTTATTTGTAAATATTAGAATTTTCATATTAAAAGGAATCATGCACATATAGAAGAATCTTTCTATTATTTTTGTGAAGTTTAGGGTTTTATAATGATTAAGTAATATTATATGTAGGAGGAATTCGCTTGTAGAAACAATGATAATTTTTGTGTGAAGTTTGGAATTAGCGTTTCCAGGTACTTTTACATGTTAAAATATTATTTTAATATGTTTTATTGTTTATGTATGATTTTTGCATGAAAGTAAGATTTATTGTATGATTGAATTTTGTATGCAAAATTAAATGGTTTGTAAAAAGGGTTTTGAAAATTATTGGTTTGATGATTTATTGATATGAATGAAAATAATATTTTTATGGAAGGAATTTTCGAAAACAAGTAGTATTGGATTTATTAGAAATATTATTGAAAAACTATATTTCATTGAAAGTTATATTATATTGAAATTATATTTTTGAAGGACTTATTTTATGGAAAATATACTTTATGGAATAAGTATTTACAATAATTTTGGGAAATATTGATACAACTTCCATGCTCAATATTATTACTATTATTATATTACTCCCTCCGTTACATTTACTTGAAACATTGTAACTATGGAGATTTCCTAGGCAAAATTTCTTAATTGTAGATAAGAGTATACAATTAGAATTAACTAAGAGAGAGAAAGGATAAAGTATTGAGTGGTATAAGATTAGGAAAAAGAAAGTGAGAAAAATGAATAAAATAATGAGTTGGTGTAAGATTAGAAAAAAAGTAAGAGAGAGAAGTAGTGGAAAATGAATAAAGTAGGAAAACTTACTAAATGGAAAAAGAAAACAATTGTTTCAAGTAATATGTAACACCAATTTATAACAAATGTTTCAAGTATACGTAACGAAGGAGTATATAAAATTCCACTTTGCGGATTGGGTTGGTGAGACTATGACCTTTGGAAGGTCCTTCATAAGTATGAGACTACGGAAGGCAGTTACTAGCTTGAGGGTGTTCACACTTAAGAGGTGGATAATTGGATTTGGAAGGTTTCGATTATTTGGTATATTATATTTTGGAAAGTAATCTTATCATATTTATTCCATATTTATATGAGTTTAAATTTGGAAAGTGGAATATGGAAATTGATTTTTGGAAAGATTTTATATTGAAAATATTTTATTTTTTTGGAAAGTTTCCTAATTGGTGAGATATGGAATATTTCATATTATGGAAAGTATTTTCTATGACATATAAATTGTACTTAGCATATTTTGCTAACTCGAACTTTATTGTTTGGTGTTTGCCCTATTTACCATTATGGTAAATCGATGTGATATTTATATGCAAGAATAAGAACTCAACATGTGCATGAGAACAAGGGAGATTCCACCTAGATCTAGAGTTTTGTATAACGAGTTTTAGTTTATTTTTGTATTTTGGAGACAATTGAATATTTTGGTTATTATTAATTAAAGAAAAAGATTTTCCGCTGCAAAATTTTGGTAAATGTTTTGGAAGCACTAAGATTCAAATATTCAAGAAAGAGCGCCAAGAAACTACCAAAGGAGTAACCGCTAACAACCACCCATGATTTCTACCATTTAGGAATATAAACTGATGAAGCTGGAACAAAAGAAAAGGACAAAGAACACACACACAATCAAACAAGCATATATCTTTCTTTGCATTTAGCTTTCCTTAGCCACAGTTGCAGTGACGGATGTATATGCATCTTAATGGGATCACATGAGCCCACTTAAATCCTAAAATAGTGAAGTTTTTATTATAAATTTGGGAGGTTTTGTTAATGTTTTTAGACTAAATTAACTAATTGACCACATATAAGCCTGCAAAATTTATTTTGACCCCACTATGTATAATTTCTAGATCCGCCACTGCATATATAATGGGCTTAGTAGCCAAGTATAGTTTAGCGTAATAGAGCACATCATAGCTTAGAATAGCATAGTTCATCCTATAATGGATCAGCAACATGTTCGTTGTTATATCAATTGTGTAAACATGGAGGTAATCATCCATCCCTAAGATATAGTTATAGTTATAGTCTGACTCTATCCCTACTTTAATGGGTGGCTTTCATTTCTCTTTATCTCTGTTTTTCTAAGCTTCAATTTTATTCCACAACGAGTTTATTTATTTACTTACATTCACATCCTCTAGACATCTTCTACAACCTTAGAAGCCATTTTTATGTTAGGGAGGTTATGTATATAATCAGTAACTAGAGGGACAACCCACTAAGCATGCCAAGTTGTATTTTCACACAAACCGAGCAAATTCACATCGAGGCAACTTGCAACCACACTAAATACTTGCAATTAAGAGCTTAAGAATAGGAATGAGGAGAAATTAATCTAAAAACTAATAAAACTCCAAAAAACTATACAAAGAGGAAATCAAACCAAAAGGCTAGTAAAATGATGTCGAAAATACACAAAAGACCAAAATAGGAGAGAAATAAGTGCCTAAATGTGACCATTTTTGGCACTTATTAACTCCCCCCAACTAGGACCTTTGCGGGTTCTCGAGCAAATCAAAGCATAAAAANTTCTAAGCTTCAATTTTATTCCACAACGAGTTTATTTATTTACTTACATTCACATCCTCTAGACATCTTCTACAACCTTAGAAGCCATTTTTATGTTAGGGAGGTTATGTATATAATCAGTAACTAGAGGGACAACCCACTAAGCATGCCAAGTTGTATTTACACACAAACCGAGCAAATTCACATCGAGGCAACTTGCAACCACACTAAATACTTGCAATTAAGAGCTTAAGAATAGGAATGAGGAGAAATTAATCTAAAAACCAATAAAACTCCAAAAAACTATACAAAGAGGAAATCTAACCAAAAGGCTAGTAAAATGATGTCGAAAATACACAAAAGACCAAAATAGGAGAGAAATAAGTGCCTAAATGTGACCATTTTTGGCACTTATTAACTCCCCCCAACTAGGACCTTTGCGGGTTCTCGAGCAAATCAAAGCATAAAAAGAAAAGAAAGAAGGAAAACCATACACTAACTCATTTTTGTAGGAATCACGGTCAGTTTTGGCAACTAGTGAAAAGCCCTTTAAACCCCCAAGTCGCCTAAGAGGACAAAGTGGTATCGTGAGGGTTTACAAGGAGAAATCCCACAACTCCATAAATAAAGGAAACCAAGGCAAAGGTTTTCAAAAATACACAAGAAAACACAAGTTGAAAAAAAAGAAAGAGAAAATGTGGAAACAAAAACAAAAGTGTCTCTTGAAAATGGAACTCTTGAGGACTTTTGGGGACGCTAATGAGCGTAAAGTATGTCTCCCCAAGTAGGAGTCAAGCAAGTATCAAAGAAATATCACGAAGTGTATGCAACTTAGCAAAGCTTGCATGAAAATGAGTTAATCTCTTCTTCTCTCCAAGGCTACCCTCATCGGCCTCAAATCGAACCAAGCTTGGTGATAACTCATAATCCAAAAAAAGGATAAAAAGAAAGAGTGAGATGAGTACTCAATATTGTGTAGAGGCACATCGCACTTAGACATCTAAAACGACATGAGATAGTTGTGATTCAATTCCCTCCACCTTTTGTGACTCAACTCCCAAAGTCAGAGGGCWTATAGGGTTATAATGTTAAAAATGAGTATGTGTGGACAAATGCATTTGGCTTGTGGTGGTAATCCTAGAAAGTAGAGTTTACATCAAACCAAAATTTTTGCRRAAAATTGCCCCAATTCTCATYAAATCWCACACTTTGGGAGGCAAGCTTATTTTTACACTTTCTTGCTTTCTCCCTTCCCACTTTGGCAAACTTGACCTTTGAGACTTATTTCACTTTTTGTGCTTTTATTAACCCTTTTTTTTTTGTAGTTTTTCTTGGTTCTTGCCAAACTTTTTTTTAACTTTACTTGCTTTACTATTGCATCACTCAACAAATTACAACACTTGAGGCTTTATACACATGGACTTTTTACAAACACCTATCCACACTCCACTTGATTTCTAAGGGTCAAAGCATGTGAAATTTGGCTGAGTGGTACGTATCGAGGATAACAAAAGAGTGGAAGCTCAAGGGGTTGCAAATGGACATGTAAACCCATTATTCCCAATTATATATGTGGAAAAAACAAAGAAAAATAGCACATGTATGTAAAAGGAGGAATTATTTATCCCAAACCCAAAATGAATGCCTTATCATACCTTGGGTAGTTCGATATAGGCCTCAGAAAAATCACAAGCAAATAACAAATCTAGGACTCTAGTGCGAACACTTAATTTTTGTGGATTTATGTCTTTTGTGGTTACTTGGCTGTACAAGAATCACACCCTCACATGGTTTAAAGTCRATAAAAATCACCAAGCATGGTCTCGTGTCATTGACTGAGCTACGCCCGACATGTCCATTAGGCTCACCACCATGAATAGATTGAATAGCTTACTAAGTAGCTTGCCATCAAAAAGATTCCTAGGATTCAAGCTTCATGACTCAAATTTTGAAAGGGTTGTGAATTTCGGAGATAGAACTTAGCAAGCTCACAAGTGAATGAAAAGGGGAAAATGAGTGTCAAATACTTCAAAATCCATCCTTGTTCCAAACCAAGAGACAAAACATAATTTACACACTTTGACTTAAGAAGAAAAGAGAAAAGAAAAGAAAAGAAAAAGAACGAAATGCGGGAAAAAAAAGGAAAAGAAAGGAAAAGCAAGGAAAATGAAAATGTTTTGCGCTTCTTGCATTTTCAAATTTTTGTGATTTTCTCACACTTTGCACAAGCTAAGACACAACAAACACAACACACAAAACATATACAAGTAACAACCAATAGTTCAAAACATAGGAAAATGGAGAAACTTGGAGATAAAGTTCACATCTAATCCTTATCATCCCCTAATCAACTTCAAAATCAACTTAGACCGAGTCAAGGATACTACAAATGCCTCAAGGTGGAATTAACAACCCCCATGCAAATAGTAAATGTAAATTCATCGTAGGGCCCAACCCTACGATGTCGCAGCACATAATCCCAATTGTGTATCTCCTAGTGTAAAAAAAAAATCCTAGAATCTAACCACATAAGTTGCAAATAAATAAAGAAATGGAGTTACAAAAACTTAAAAGCGCATCCATACCAATATAAAACCATCAGAGCTCCAAAAGCAGGCTCACATCCAAAACTTGCGACTCGAAGGCAAAAAACCAACTCCAAAACCAATAAACAAAATAAATAAAAACCAAAAATATATACAATAATTACAAATGAATCAACAACCAACCAATACGAGTGACACATGTGTGAAACTCTCCCCAACTAGAATGGAACTCCGTCTCGAGAAAAAAAGGCAATAAACCAAGGGAAATCTTACAACGTGCACTAATTTCTCTTCTACTTTACGTGGGGTACCATCCCCGGTGGAGTGGGAATAGCCCTCCAAACATTCATCCCTGCCGTTGTATCATGGTTCAAAAGTTATGTGCGGCTAGGTCCCAAATGTAACGAAGGCACATAGGAGGACCGTGAGTTTCCAACCACCATGGTAGTGTGGGAAGTTGTAATAGATTGGTCATCTTATGCCTTTCGTTAGCGACCGGGTCATCTGGATAATCGAGTCGGCCTCTAAAGTCACACCCTCCCATTGTGTGAAAATACATAGGGAGGCGCAAAATCTAGTTCAGGAGCATTGAGATTCAACGTCTCGGACCCTTGCCAATAAGGGTATGTTCCCCCCGTACGGATATGGAATATCTAGTCGTCATCCTCTATACCTGAGTCCAATTTTGGATAGGTCCCAATTGGCCGGAGAGTTCGGATAGTTGAGATGGGGGGGGGACCAAACTCTCATCTACATCCTTTTGAAAGTTACATTCCGAGTAAGAGGGAATGGTAAAGACCGTTTAATGCGGCCTAATACTACTCAATTAGTACACATATGTTTAAGATAACAAGAAATTCTTTTTGAAAACACAATAGGATAGAAGTAGATAGAGTAGAAGGAGTAAAAGGTAGTGAATTACCTTCCTCCTCAATAGAGGGTATGATACTATTTTTTCCTATCCAAGACGGTCAAGATAAGACACCCTCGCAACGCACAAAGACAAACCGAGAGAGTTAGAACCTTGATAGGCCCAAAAAACGATAACTTCCTTACATAACGAACCACCTCTTCCTGTATTGGCACCACATAAAGTAATTTTAATTTTCAAATAATTTTAAATTATTTTAGACATTTTCTACAATTTCTGGGTTTCTGAAATTTTTCTAAGCATTTTGTTTTTGCGGAGTTTTTCAAGCAATTTAAATTAATTTTGCAATAATTAATTAAATTATCAAAACAACTCCAAAATTCACGAAATTTGACACAAAAACACCACATTTCACAGACATTTTTACAATTTTTTCCATAACTTTTCGATTTATGTTTAATTTTACAAATTCTAAGCAAAAACCAAAAAACCGAGCAAAGCGGGCCATCCCGGGATATTTTACCTGAGACAAGCATCTAAGGAAGCTAAATATCCCGAGAAAGGCAAATAAATAACTGCAATCGTATAAAATCACGTGTATATTTTATATGATTTATCTTGATTTTATTTCATTATGATCTCATTATTAAAGGCAAGGCGAATACCAAAATCAAGTAAGTGCTGGCGCAAATTATGCCCAAGACTTACCCCTTCTGGCCGATTTCAACCCTTGCTATAATACAAGAACTCCTCAACTATAACAATATTGGACGCTCTCTCGCCCCATTCCTCGTCCAACTCTCTCTCACTCACATACTCCCTCACAAATACATTAAAATACTGTTTCGCATTAGATCTAGGAGGTTTTCAAGGGTTCTAAGGCTCAACAAGGGTTCCTGAGGGCCTGTAGCTATGTCCTTGGTTTTCGACATCGTGTTGTGAGGTAGGTTTGAGGCCAACGTGTCAATTCTAAACCCCCTTTTGCATGCTTGTATAGAGATTCGACTTTCTATGTAAATTTGCATGTAATATTAACTAATAGCAACTCGACAATTCAAATTAAAAGCAACCTTAAGGCATAACTTTCAATTGCTCGCACGAGTGCTTGTATGCTTGTTTCACACCTATAATAAGCTTTAACAAAGACCTGCAAATTTCGTGTTTTCACGTCTAATAAGATAACTATAGACAACCGGCTAGGCTCCTAGAATACAGAATTCAATTCTAGCAAACAAACTGAGCCGCCCTTAAATTATACCACCCGCAATAGTGTGACCGGACCAAGTCCGGCCCGGTGACACCCCGGCACCCGTACAGTTTTCCAGCGACTTCAATTGGGAGATTCACTAAAACTATTACCTTTAGTGATGTGTGGACAATACTCGAATTGTTATGCAATTTCAGTGTCCTTAAGACGGCATTGTGTTTTAGGCATCCTACATTACACGAAACTTAGGTCGTTTGCCTGAGTTTCCGTTTTCTAGGCATCATGTCTCATATAAGTGTGTTCTACACTTGAGACAATACTGGGAGGCTCGCTTAAGATTAGCGCTCGTGCACTACCTATGTAACCAATTCTTAAGCTTGATGCCCATCCCCACCATGACGCGCGACTGCGTGCACTACAAAGCCATAATGTTTTAGACCTCCTTTTATCATTACAACGGGCTGGATGTGTTAAGGATCGTTTTGCGCCTAGTAATGGGACCCTTTTGGACACCCGGACTGATTTGTTCGATGACGTAGCAACGGACTCTAGGTGGATGGACTTTTTTTTTCTTTTGCATATAAGGTTCATGCTAGCGTGACAACGTGCTACGTGCTTTTAGACTAAGGACCCTAGCTTTGCATACATAACAAACAAGTCATTGACTCATGTAACAATCCTCATATAGCAAGGTGATCATTCCTTAKGAGTCGTAATGTCGAAGTGGTTGTAAACTAGAATCATTAGGCGTTGCGTCTTTGTTGAGTCATACAATTGTGAACGGACGTCGGACCTTTGAACTTCGCCTTTTCAAAAAAAAGAGACAAAAAAACAAAAAAAATAATGAAAAAAAAAGTGAAAAATGAAAAATAAACGGCGAAAGGCGAATTTCCGATGTTCATGCACTTTTTTTCATTTTTGAGTAAGTCTTTAGGCAAGGGAATGATCACCCTTAAGACATGCATTGCATCATAGGTTGATTCGACAAGGAGCTTAACTTTTGGTCCATGTGCAAACAGGGTAGGCACCAATGGTTTGAACTCGTAGACACGGGGTTCGTTCCATGGTTTTCAAGTAGCACTCCGTCAATCAATATCATTGCACTAATCGATAGTGAAGACACTCGAATGAACTTGACTTTAACTGATTTGAATGAGACCCTCAACTCATTGGCTTCCGGAGTCGCTCAGCTAAAGAAATCCAACAACCAGGTCCTCGAAATTCTTGTGGAAGTGATCCATGGCATCCTTAAGCACTATGTAGACCGGGTTCTCTCCAAAGGAGAAATAGCTTCTTCAGACGACAAATTGCAAGAATCAATTGGTGAGAATGACGTTGAACCAAAGCCAACGACCAATATGGTGGAGGTCATCACTTCTCGCATGAACAAAGCAATGAAGAGGATCGATGATTCTCTTAAAAGCTAGACTATGGTGAAAGCACCTGTAATTTGCAACAAGCGCAAATACACTAAGATAGGCATGCCCTATGCCCAAGCCCTTGAGCACCATACAGGCCGCAAGCCAATGGGGCTGTTAAAGCAGCTAACAAGAATCTTAAAACAATTATCTCTAAGATGACGCAGAATTATCGAGATTGGCCGCAAAAGCTACACATCGCTCTCTGGGGTCACAAGACTTTTATTCGCACTTCAACAGGAGCTACTCCGTTCTCACTGTCTATGGTGTTGAAGCTATCAACTGGATTAGGTAGAACTAAATGCACGTCCTATCATTGCCTAGAAGCAAACTCCCAGAAGTCCAGTATGAGGTAAAGGCGAGATTCGACGGTTCGCTTGAGCCGACAGAAATAAATGTGCCTTAGCAACTCTTTAATCAGGGCAAGATATACAGAGGGCGAAACCGCGACTGCGAAATCAGATGAGCTCCAAATTCACAGCATAATAAGAAGGTTTGACCGTAGGTTCTTAAGAGCGCTTCGCAAAAATATTCTTAGATCTCGAGCAAGTTTCGTCCAAATGGGGATCTACACGTCAAAAGATCTTACCAAAAGGGCAGTTTCAAACTATGAAAACCAAATACGTGTATGTTCTCACAAAGCTCACCAACTACTCGTAAGACACAGCTTCAATGACAAAACGCCACCGTCTAATCGCGCATGCATTACGAGCGCGTCGCTCATATAGCCCGCACACATAGCCAACCTAATCGCTACTAATCACGAGAATAGCGGGCAATTATCGATCCCTGCAATTCCTAGATAAAGGCAGCCTGCCTATGAGGGTCGGGCCACCACCAAGTGCCCCTAAAGTTATGGGTCAAAACTATTATCAACCCAGATGTGGTGAAAACAGTCAGCGCAATGGACGAGTTTTCTTAACATGCTCAAAAGGTAAACAAGCTATGTATTAAGAATCATCAATAAACCTAACGCAACGTTTAATTCTCATTACTATCTTGTTATTAAAACCGAGATTACAGCATAAAAAGATCTCAAAGTTACCAAAGTTCATATTTACAACGCAAAGGTGCTCACAGAGGATCCCAATCACTTTAGTCATCATTAATTAAACAAAACATTACAAAACAATGATAGGAGAAAAAGAGCAAAAGTCACTCTTCCTCTCCTCTTCTTGCTCACTTGGCTCATTCTTCTTTTGCACCTGAGCTCTACTTTAGGCTTCCTACCCATTTGCGTCGCTTGGTCTATCTTCACAATGCACGCCTTCCCTTTCGTCTAATCACTCCGCAGCACTCTTAGGCCAAAGTCTTCTTTCAACGAAATTTGAGTCAATCCTCAAAGGAGGAAGTCTCCAAGCTACTCCACAACTGGCACCTTCTTAGACCAAATGTCCTTAGCAAAAAATAACCAAGCTTAGGCAGCGAGGGTCTTAGTAGAGTCACCAGTCTACAGTCGTTACTCTTGATACGTACCCTTCATGCCCCGATCGTTTGCTCACCACAACCATCTACACATGTGGCATCATCAGGAGCACACACTATGAGCAGAATAGTCTTTGTGTCCACCTCAAGCAAGTGCGGGTGATCTCAAGGTAGAATGAGGATTCCGAAGTATTGTCCACCGATGGCATGCCGAATGCAATGGCTTGTCCACCTAAGACGAACTACTGGTAATGTAGGATAAGCTGAACTTTCCGCGGAATTGCCATCATCACCCTTGAAGAAATAAGAAGGTCAACGCATATTAAGGCTAGGCAGCTGCACACTACGAATGACAAGGCCGAGTATGCACCAAATAATCCTAATACCACAAGGAAAGTCCACCGACAAGAATGCTTCAAACCGGGCAAAACATGGAAAGATCCACCTCAATAGTGTAGAGATTTAGGCTTACATTAATCCTCTCTTTTACCGCAAAAGAATCCTTAGCAATAATATTGAAAGTGTGCATTTGGGACGCCTCAACTAGCTCAAACCTCTGTCGCCTCTCAAAATTGCATAATAGAAGAAGTGCAAATATTTAGCATCACTCAATAAACAAGCAATTAGGTATAAATGCACCATTTGCAAAATCACGAAATATTACCCCAATAAAAATGGGCATCCACAACGCGCATTGCGGATCCTTTCTTAAGACGGTCAAGCATATGAAAACTCCCCAGTGCCACAACGAGCATAGGAGTCGCTGCCTCGCTATTACTTAACAGATAGAAATGATGCTAGCATGATCAACGTTCGGCTTGCCATGAACAAACAAGAAACGCGCAATTAAGCAGATCATAATTGCACGTCTACGGTAAATTCTACGGCAAGAAGCATCACTAGCAATATAGTCAACTAAAGGAAGAAACTCAATTTCCTGACCATGCACTATGCATCGTGAAACAGTTGGACAAAGTCTTAAGTATCGCTCATATTTGTCAACAAAGCRATCARCAGKRTTAGGGATACAAGGGAGACTTACAACAGGCCAGGCAATAATAGCACCAAGTTCCTCAGGCAAAGAAACAATTTCCTTGTCCCGAAGATGAAAGCAATGTGTCAATGGGTCCCACAGACTTATAGCAGCATAAAGAAGGTTTGTATCGAGACTTACATACCTTAACACAACAAGAAAACTGGATTCGGCAAACTGACATCACCGACCATATTTCGGTCGGTAACAGTGTTTGCCGACCAAATTTCGGTCGGTGAGGTCGGTCTCATTAAGGATCGTCGGTAAAAAAAATCACCGACCGAATTTTGGTCGGTGAATTTTCACCAATCGATTTACCAACTGATTATTGAAGGGAGAAGAATTGAAGGAAAAATGAAATTACCGACAGAAATTCGGTCGGTAATTTCAGTTTCCCTCCAAAAAAATTTGGAGGCAATCGTCATTTACCTACCGAAGTTCGGTCGGTAAATTTATTTGGCGGCAAAAAAAATACTTTTACCGACCGCTAGTCGGTCAGTAATTACGTAGGAGGAAGTAAAAAAAATACAGCAGTGCATTATATGCACTAGCTGGTTCCGTTCCCAATTTTTTTATGTCATTCAAAAAACATAATAAATTAGTGGTAAAGTACACCAATCATTCAGCACCTTATAATTCAAAAATCACAATTATACATATCTCACTACACTACACACTACAGCCTCTTCAAGATTTACATAATGTGGACGATAAAAATTTCTAAAAAACCGTAGAAAACCAATATAGCTCGACGGTAACCTTTTAAAAATTTTAAGACTACCAGAACTGGTCATGGTCCTTGCTGTATAATGTTAAATCCTAAATCTCCAGGTTGGCAATGTGATAATAGATAAGTCGGGCTTGGATAAGCTTGCATAGAACTAAACTTGAAGAAAGGAGAAAAGGACGAGAACTTTCTTGCAGCAGCATCCATGTTATTCAAGATGATCCAACATAAGCCCGATGATCATGCTACTATGTATTTCTCAGCACTAAGCATTATTCTATGAGAAAATTTGGGTGGTGAAACATCTTTTAATGGTATGACATTAACAACCTGTGAGAAAGTATCCAAAATAGAAAAAATCATTCAGAAAAAGTGATATTAACAATAAAATGAACTAAAATTAAAGCCAGTTACAACATCTCAAATTATAATACATGTAGTAGCTTCAACTCATGAAGGCTCGAAAAGTACTAGGCCTAATAATAATATTTGGCATGATAATTGTCATACAATTCAAATTCATTAGGAAACTTGGACATTATTGCACTAGATTTGACTTAAACTTGTATTCCATATGCAATTCAGCAATAGTGCAAACATCGGCTTATAATTTGTGTGTTGGGATAGGTAATCAAAGTTTGAGCCTAACCATCTTTCTGAGGTATAATGACCAGTTCTAAAAACTCACAAATGACATATGCCTAAATACTTTAGAAGTTATTCATATTGAACTCTCTAAGAAGTATCAGTGTGATCAAGTTGCTATGATATTGTGATATATGCCATCAACCTATGGAGAGCAGTTAAATAATGGTATGGTACACCATATGCTTGAATAGCAAGGCATCCGTAAAATGTAATAACTGACCTTTTAACCCACTGAAGGTAGCAGTAACTGCACAGAAATCGGGAAAAAGGATGATGGATCTGTGGCAGGAAAGCGAAGACCACTGATCCACTGCAGACAGCAAATACATAAAGCTTATTGTCAGGTGAATGTTTAGAGCAGCTAAGTTACATAGCTTTCTTTTGATATTGTTATTTAAAAACTCACCTACGATTAGAGCTACGATCAATAAAACAGACCATTCAAATACAGAATTTCTGGAGTCATACTTGCAAAGAACAAAGAGATACAAGTTAGAACTGATACAACTAAAGCATCTGATAATTAGTTAATGTTTTTTTGTAAAATTGCTCAGGCTTTATTAAGACATTATAAAAGTAAAATGTCGAACAAATCTAATTTATAGAAATGGAAAATTCCATGAAAACAGCTAACCTCCATTCACCATCCATCTACCTCACATTTGGGGCCTCTCTGAGTGATGGAAGAGGCACTATTATGGTTACAATTTTGCAAGTCGGACTTGGAAGAAGATTCATATTCAATGCTAACATCAGTGATTCCAGAGTTACTACACCGCAGCTGACTCAAATGGTTGATATAATGATCATAAGTATAACTCAATGATGACTCTACTAAAAGATACAAAGAATATTGCAAAATAAATCACTTGTTAATGGAGGGATCACTTGTTAATAGGCCATACCGCATAAGCTGGGAGGCACCCATATAATAAACATGTTAACATGTTGCAACACAAGGAAATAAAATTGAAGTATAAAGCCTTGAGAAAATTAAAACAACACAATGCAGAAAAAATATCATAGGCAACATAAATGAGCAAACTCTTGTCTTCACCACCCTATATTATAACCATCCCTTCCAAAATAAGAGAATAAAAGAATGTAAAACAAACACATGCATTTTCCGTCATCATCCTGTTCCAATTACGTTTAACTGCATTCTATTAAAGATATGAAGCATCAGATTAAGTACAATGACAAAAAATTACTGTAAGAGCAAGTAGAGGCAAATTTGTTTTAATAACGGCAGGCAAGTCATGATTAAGCCTGCAGAAAATAAGCAATACCTACTTGGGTTTGAACTTTTCAGTTCATGTCCACCGCAGATAATCTGCATATGTTCTTAAGCTTAGCAATAGTTAACGGCTGACTAACATAACAACATTTGACCATGTTATGTTAAAAAATCAATTTGCTTTACATATACTTAATGACTACACCAGATAGGAGAGAAATGATCCTACGTCTATGAGTGAAAAACAGGTCTCCCTCATTCATCTTCTTAGAAGCAAATTAAGAGATCCCAATGTGTTTATGTAACCAACCGAAATATACTTCCTCCGTCCACTATGACTATACCAACATTCCTCATGCAATTGAGAACATGAATCAAATTAAATTTTGTCCAGGGAAGTTCTGACATTGAAATTGAAACATCACCACATCATGTCTTGCCATTTTATCATTTGATTTTTAGTGATTTCAACTATAAAGTTCCATTCTAAGATCTAACAACATCTATACTCTATCTTATTACTCCTACACACTTCAAAACCACCCTGTACACATAGGTCAACATTAAATATTGAAGTATTTCAGAGTACTGAGTTCATCGTAAACGATAAGCTGGTATTGCATGAATCATTAAGCACACACATTTACAAAAAGCATGCCTGAAATGTATGCAGGATGGTGACACCACTTTAAGACAATCACCTTGATATGCTCTGCAAAACCAAATTCCTCTTGTTCCTTGAATTTTTTCAATTTCAAGTGAAGCCTTTGTTGCTGCAATAGAGGGTACAGGATGGCATGTTGTCCATTTAAGCAACACATTCTGTGGCTGAAAGGAGGGTCAAGAGTCTCAAAGTATTGAAATTTGGTATCCTCAATGTCCTGCATTTTAAAAATCCACCAAATCAGTAAGCAAATTCACAACAGACACGAGTAGGGAATCAAAGAATCAAATAACCATTCATTTAAAAATCAACTAAGAAGTAAGAGCTCAATATAAATATGACTGGAACATGCAGAAACTAACAATAAACAGTCAGTCACAGTTCAAAATCATTAGAACATATTAATCTAGCTCAACAATAGACAAAACTCACAAAATACAGATATGATTGAAATTAAATTACAAGCAATTCAAAACTAAACCAACAATAAACCTAAATCAACCCCCAAAATCAGAACCTAATTCAAACTCCAAAATCAGAAACCCTAAACGAACTACACAACTATAAACCCTAATTCAATTCCAATTAACCTTGAGCTTGAAGAGAATATACGCTAACAAGACTGGGTATTTCGACCAAACGAAAAAGAGTTAAAAAAAAAGGAAACAAAAAATCCTGAGATCTAACAAAAAAACGAAAAATTGAAAAACAAAATCTAAAAATTCGAATAACAAAAGATATTGAAATCTGATATGCATACCAAACGAAAGCCCTAATTTCGAAATCTAGTAAGGATAAATACAGGAAAAACTTAAAACAGAATTACAAAAAGGATTTGGTAAAATTGACAACAAAATCAACAACAAAAGAAACGAAAATAGAAGAAAACCCTAGATCTAAAAGGAAATTAGAAGAAAATGATTTTAAAAAATCTAAAAAACTTACCAGATAACCAAAGTGGAGATGGTGGCGGGTCAATGGTGGCGAGAGCAGAGGAGAGGAGATGGTGTTGTTACGGAGGGTGGTTGAGGTGAAAAGGGTGAAGGGAGAGGAGAGAGGAGAGAGGAGAKAAGAGAGAGTTWAGGGATGAGGGTTGAAAGTTGTGAGGAGAGTRAAATTGAGGGTTGATAGTGTGTCAGAGTGATATGAGGAGGGAGAGAGAGGGGCGTGAGAAATGAGGTAAGAGGAGAGAGAAGGTGAGATAAGAGGAGAAGGAAAGAAGTGTGGGCCTGTGTTTTTTTCAATTAAAGAAATATTTACGGACTGAAAATGGTCCACCGACCGATTTTGAGTTCGATTGGTAATTTTTTTGATTTTTTTTGCTAGTGGAGGGAAAAAATCGGTCGGTAAATTACATCGACCGATAGCGGTCGGTGTCGGTCGGTGTTACCGATTGATTTTTTTTTGGTCGATAGTTTCAGTCGGCCTTAGGCGAAATTCTAGTAGTGTTAAAGTCAAGATAACATCACAATTCAGCCTTGCAAGGTCCTCCCTTTCAAGAGCATCCAAATTTCGAAGCACATCATTCAAATCATTAGCAAAGTCTCTCTTGATTTGTTGTAAATTCTTTGATGTAATGAATTAAATGAAGTTTAAAACAATGTAAGAGAGGTTTTTAAGCACTAAGGAGGCTGTAATGAATGAATTAGGGTGTGCATAAACCCCTATTTATAAGCAATCAGGTCRAACAAACTTGCCTAAAMTCRAAATTSGAGCAAAATTAGCTCGATTCTGGGCGTAATTACACCCAGCCTGGGCGCTACGCCYAGTTTGAGCTRAWTTTGGCCGATTTTGYTSTTTCGAGCTACTCCCATGCACGATGGCACGYAGTTCTTGGTCCAACCTAGGTCCTTCCCTGCATTTTTAAGGAGGAACGAGCCAACASTCGCCTCAAGAACGCAATGCAACATACGCTTTTGCATATTGTAATCAAAGCTCGGCATTACAAAATGAGCTATGTCTAGAGTCATASATAAGTCTAGGCATATTTACACAAACACTCGTCTCWAAGCTAGGGTCGAGTTAAGTCCAGTAAAGTTAAGCAAAAGTCAACAAATAAGTCTAAGTTAGGTCTAAGCTAAGTCTTAAAATCAACAAATGCAAAGCTAGGGTCAACCCCTTCCCTACARGTGACTAGTACATCTKCTCCTCGCGATACGTCGAAAAACTGAGTGACAACARCACCTGTAAAGCAGACTCGTCCAGCAACTCATCCAGRAAAGAGACTACGCCAAAGGTTCCTGGTACGGTAAACTAAGACGAAGGTCCAGGCTGARAACGRGAAGTCGAAGCTCCACTCCAGTTAGGGACCAGTCTCGTCCATGCATCACCGTTGACGTCAGCATCCTCATCGTCGCCCTAACGAACCTGCAAAAGATTTTCAATTCMAAAACGAGTTCCTGACCCTACAAAGAATTGAAATTACAAAATTTTGTGCACTTACCGAGTCTCAACTGACAATAGGAGTGTCTCCAGGCATCTWTTACTCCCARCAGCCTCATAATGCCTGCTCGAGGCATCTATTTTGCAAGATAAGCAAGTCASCACATAAGTAAATACTAGCATGAAAAGACATAATCAAACAAGTAAAGTGTTCCCTACCTAACCAGCTCTTGGGGRCATCGAGTTCTAAGCATGCCTAGTAGCAGGAGGAGCAGGCCCAATGAACTCATCCAAGCTAGGACGAATCCTCAAGTCAGCAAAGGAGATCTCACTGAGGTCGTAATCAGGTTGCACAAGCCAAGTCAAAGTTAGTGCACAACTAAYAGAAAGTAAATGCAAAGAAAAGGTGTGGATAAGCAAGAMTCATACCTCAGCAACTAGCTCAACTTGGGGGGCTAGTCTCTCCTCRACAAAATGCTCATRGGCGTCCTGACCCCTGTCACAAAGCARGAGATGGTACTCCATTGCCTCCTTATGACTCAAGTCGTTGGACAGTGTGGTGACCAGYAGATCCTSATCCATCATAGTGTTTAGAGGATCCTAAGGCACTACAGGCTCAGAAAGGCTATGCTACCTCACTACATGCTCCCCAAGGTACCAGAAAGGCCCTTGAGGTCCCCAAAATAGACATCGCCTTTTGGCAAGCTCAGCTACTGTAGCGAGCCTCCTTGGCCTCGCGTTCTCCACTACACCTGCAGCAAGATGTGGTTAAAATCACAAGCATTCAAAGAAAA
>SNQN01008003.1:10744-30996 GCA_008642245.1 Bassia scoparia | reverse complement strand
TGTGAAAATGAACATCAACAATTGAAATGTTAATTAGAAAAAACAATGTAAAAGAAATAAAATACCGTTTGACAGGCTTCCTCCTCTGGTCAATAGGAACGATCTCATTTGGAACTCCCCTACGAGAAACTTTTGCTTTAAAAGCAACAGACTTAGCATCGAACTCTTTCTGAGCAGCCAACTCAGCCTCATCTAGCTCCATTGGAGCTGGTTTGTTTGACAAATCATCAGATTGTGATTGAGATTGTGATTGAGATTATGATTGAGATTGTGATTGAGATTGAGTTTGAGATTGAGATTGAGACAAAATTTTCAGACTCTTCTCAAAATCAAGAATAAGTTCTAGATCAAGTTCTTCAACATCCTCACTTGCCCTACTCCTACCCCTACCTCTACCCCTACCCCTGTTCCTACCTCTACCCCTACCCCTACCTCAAACCAAGTCTGAACCCTCCTGTTTAATAATACCTTCCTTCAATAACCTACGATTATACCAACTCCAAAACCTTCTTTCATCAGCCTTTTTCTTAGAAATTTTTAAAAATCAGCATAGGTAAAATCAGTGGATATAGGAACAACATTTTCATCAACCTGTAATTCTTCAACATCATCATCATCTTCCTCCACATCCTCCACAGTTACTTCATCAAATTTACTAGGCGTAGCACCAACATGTACATCATCTTCACCTACTGCTGTTTTACCTTCACCTTGATCAACTGGTTTACTTTGAGAAGCAACATCTTCACCAACATCAGCAGCAGCAGCAGGCACATTGTCATTCTGATTTCCTTGATCACCACCAACACCTTTATCAGCATTAGAAACAACGTCTGCATAAGCCTTCTTCGCTTCTTCTACAAAAACAATACAAAAAACATAACTCAANTCATCATCAATAAATGCATAATCAGCTGCTTGAAGTCTCAAAGACTTCATTCTTCCCATGGGAGTTCGGTTACTGCGACAATTTTTCGAAACAAGAATTACTGATGATCCAGCAATCATTCCAGTAGGAACATCACTCATCACAAAAGTCTCAAAAAACGACACTGCATTTTCAACTTGCTCAGAATCTTTCTTTGGAGTACGGCGAGGTTTAAGTAGAGCCTTGTACTTAGGCTCCACAATCATATCACTCCCAGAGTCGACTCTTGTAGACATTTTGCGAAGCCTACGCTCCTTTGGATTGGGATCAACAGTAACAACAGGAATTTCATAATCTTTTTCCTTCTCCTCGACTTCCTTTTCTTCAATTATTGGTTCCAAACTTTGATTCAGACCCATCTCAACATCAGAAGACTCAAATGCAGTGCTACTTGTAAAACCCGACTCAGAATTGGAAGCTGGAAAATTATCACTGGACACTTGATCAATACCATAAGATGAATCTTCAAGAGGAACACTAGAAGAATCTTCAATAGGAACACAGGAAGATTGTGACATGGAGACAGAGGAACACTGAGTAACAAATTCAGATGAATCTGTCAATACATCAACAGTATTCTCTGTGGAAGCAACAACTTCACTTTCCAAATTATCACGATCAGCAACCTCAATAACAGGAACCTCAACCTCAACATCAGCAGATGCACCAACAAATGTTTCAGCAGCAACAACTACTACTACTTGGTTAACATCAGCAGATAGAGCACAGTCCCCAGCAGCTGCTTCCATATTCAAATCAATAAAACCTGCTCCAACATCTACAGAAACATTCTCAACAATATAAGAATCACTCTCCTTAAAAAAATCTTCCTGGCTATCCAAATTTGTTGTTTCTTCTACTACAATAACATTCTGAACATCTTGTTTTTTATTTTTATCTTCAACATTTTCTTCTTCAACTCCAACACCCTCAACAGGAGGATTGTCACTGCACAAACCACATATAACTGCATCTTCCCTTGATACAGTTTGAAACATGTTCACAAAACTTAAATCTGGAGGAGTATGGAAATTGGGATCATTCCCCCTAAACAGAGAAAATGACGGAATATCTTCCTTCATGTCAGACACTCTCTTAGTCAGCCTATCTATTTGACTCCAAAAAAAATCATTAGATGGCAACGGACTTAATTGAGAGAGCGAAGGAGACTTATCCTTTGAATTCTTGAATTGATGAACAATGATCTACACAAATCTCCGAAAAACATTCATTCGAACAATCTTTCAACTAACCAAACTAAAAGACTTGAAATCTTGAAAGACCAACATAATTCTTTTCACGTTCTGAAAAAAAAATCAACAACAAAAACAATCACTTCTTATTCTAATCAACGCACTACACATACTCACTCTCTAACATCAAAACTTCACTTCTCTTACACACCTAACCGAATGACTGAATAACCATGATAAGAATTAATAAATGAAATGTCACAATTTAATATAAATACTTAATTTCTAAAGTCACAATTAATTATATAAATTATAATGAACTAATATTCAATGACAAACGACTTCTTCCTATAACAATATCTATTATTTCTATAGACATACTTACATACTATAGTCACAAATGATCCCCCCTTAACTAATATTTCCCTCCTTCAAGACGATCTACATGTGTGTCTCCTACGTACTTATACTTGAATCAACTACAACACAGAGATAAGACTATCTAACACTGTTACAAAGTATAAGTATATAACATAATTACAAATTCAAATAACTTTTCAAAAATAATAAATTACTTTCTTATGTAAACTTGTTTATTTAACAAAATAAATAGAACTATTACTTTTCTCTACCCTAATCTATTATCTATTTTAAAACAATTATTTTCTTATATTTCTATTACTTTATTCATTACATACATTATTTTTATACTATATCAATTACTTCTTCAAATCTCAACCATACATTGGCAAAAACATATAAACAACATTAACTATATATATATATATAAAATATAATATATATTATATATATATATATAATTATAATATATATAGACTATAATAATCATATATATAATTATATTATAACTATATATTATATAACAAAAACTAAACTAAAAGAAACAAAAAATAATTACTCATATAACATAAAAAAACATAAGACAAAAAAAGAGATTACTTCATCCATTGCTTTCTCTACATTTTTCATCCTTAATAAATCATCAGGCAAAGTAAATTCTACTGACGACCTAGAACTGAATCAACCTCCAAAGCATCAGTAGAACAGAAGAAACTTGAAAACCACAGCAGAGCCTACAGGCTTAACTCCTACTTATCTAATATAACAATTCTTTACCTTCTACATTTTCTTCTACCAAATCAACTTCCTGAACACCCACCCGTGCATCATCAGGCTATACTGTCATCCTCCAACAGTACAGAAGCAAAACCATCATCAAACTTCTCGTCAAAAAGTGAGATAACACTTTGTCAAAACGCTCCAAAAACTCACATCTGAGACTAATTCTTCCTCTGGACTTTTCAGTCCATGCCGGAATCAAAAGTAGTGTTCTAGGGCAACTTACCTAAACAACCTATAAAAATAAAAATGTACAACAGCAAGCACACCAGGAATATCTTGATTTATCAGAATAAGTCAAACCAGCATTCCAAGATGACGTAACACATATGAACACCAATCATATTCTTCACATGCTAATGTCATCACAATATGAAGAAGCTATAATGTATGTTGGTGTTCAGAGATGGTGTTATAAACAAGAAATAGACAAATCAAAAATCTTCTTAAACAAAGCATCACCAACTCCTTTCATCAATTACAGAATATGCTAACAAGTGAAATCTGACATTCACCCTACATTTCATAATTCTGTTTCCAAAAATTTTTTAAACTCAAATTGATTTTAGCAGACTCAACACTTTCAATACAAAAGAATACAAAAACATCATACACATCACAATGAAATTGATTTTCTCAGAACACATCAAC
The DNA here is from genome assembly GCA_008642245.1 of Bassia scoparia. Taxonomy (NCBI): domain Eukaryota; kingdom Viridiplantae; phylum Streptophyta; class Magnoliopsida; order Caryophyllales; family Amaranthaceae; genus Bassia; species Bassia scoparia. The sequence goes on along the minus strand of SNQN01008003.1, from coordinate 27,084 downwards.
ATCCATTTCCATCAAAATATATAAATCCTACCAACCGTAGGAAGGCAGCAACTTCAAATGAAGCATACTCAAACATCTCTATAAGCACTCTTGTTTAGTCACCTTGAATCACTTTAAAAAGTGTACTTGGTTTGCATTTTGACAGTATCACTGCAACAAATAAACAAAACATTAACAACATATTTCATGAATTCTAATTATTAAAATCAATACAAATGGAAAACAAACCATTACACTCCACAACAAACAGGAACAGAACATCAAACCTTTTCCTCTTACAACAATAGCAGCAGTAATCTTGCTTTATCTTTTACCGCTTCCTCCGTAACATCAAATTCACTATCTACACAACATCCCTAAAACAAAACAAAACAACATAAACACAAATTGAAAACAAAACACCACCATCAACACCATCATCATAAATACGAAACAACAGATACCGACCTATACCGTACCTGTAGTAGAACACATAAGCCGCTCACACTATCACTAAAGTGAGAGAGAGTACGTCTCTACACACACTATACGACTAAATACATCGCATACTTGTTCAATCCAACATACAATAACTTTATAAAATAACTACCTACTTTATAATTATATCAGTTACTTTTCTGAATCCAAACCACCATCACCTACATAGTATCGAAATAACACATTATCTTTACATGCTATCTACTTTACTTTCGATAAATGAATACTCTTCCGCGAGGACACCTAATTCTCCTAACGCTGCTACGTGATGAAATTTCTATATTGATCACTTATCCAACTCTCTTTCTTATCTCCAGTTACAGCATACGCACCCGTCTTCTAAACACTTTTTAATAACCTCACAATCCTCTCACTACCTCACAGATGAGAACCCATAGTGCAATACAATGCAATCCATAAACCTCTCCCTGACGCACACTTACACACTAGCGACATTACTATTGCTCCTATACTCACGAGTGCAAACTCAGTTAGTCAGAGCAACACGTAACTAAGAAATAAAAACATTTGCAGCTTCCTCTCTGGATCAATAAACCATATCTCATTGGAACCCCCTACGAAAAACTAAATTGCCTTCTAAAAGAGCAGACTCTAAGCATCGAACTCTTTACGAGCATCACCAACCTCCCAGCCTCATCTAGCTCATTGACTGTTTTTACAAATCATCAGATTTCGAATAGTGTATTGACATAATGATAATACACCAAATTTCACTCTTCTCAAAAATCCAAGAAATAGTAATCTTGGATCAAAGTTCTCAAACATCCTCACTGCCTAATCCACCCCTACCCCTACCCTACCTCTACCTACCTCTACCCCTCCCCAACATCGACAAATACTAAACCCTCCCCGTTTAATACAACCTTCTCAATAACCTACATATATACCACTCCTAAACCCTTAACATCATCAGCTTTCTTAATTATTTCTAAAAATCGCATAGTACAAATCAAGTGATAAGAAACAACATTCTCATCAACCTTATCTTCAAAAAATAACTCATCCATCTTCCTCCACATCCTCCACATATAACTTCCATCAAAACCAATTTAACTCGAGGAATCACCACAACTCATCTCCAGCACTGCGTTACCTTCACCTGATCCAACTAGGCCTTTACTTATGAACATCTCTCTCTACAACATCAACAACATACAGAGCATGGCATTCATTCTGATTCCTTCTCACACACCACCCCACAACGCAAAAACACAAACCAGAAGCAAGCACCCATTTACATTCTGATTTCCTATTCATCACACCACACACAAGCCAAGCAGCATCTAAAACAACTCAATGCATATCCAATTCTTCGCTTCTTCTACAAAAAACAACACAAACATACTCAAAACCATGCAGAAAAATAGAAACACAAATGACAACATAAACATACATGAAACACACAAAAGCCAATCTACATTGGAAAACTAACCGAATTACAACAAGAAACTAAAAACACAAAAATAAGCATTTTAAAACTAAACGTATCTACATTCTAAAAAGTAAACATAACACAAAATAATAATGAAAAGTAAACACAAATCTAATCAAAAATAGCCATACAAAAGTGAAAAGTAGCTTGAAATTAAATCTTTACAAAAGTAAGCACAACTTAAAAACATATACAAATATAACTCACAATAACACTTATTATACAACAACAAAGTGAAACACAATATACAATCAACATTAAGCATACTGAAATCAACAACAAATAGCTAACACAAGAATATACTAAAATCAACAACAAAAAATAAAAGGTCAAATAACAAAACAAATAAACTACCTTTTACAAAATAAAACAAAATACAGTTTTCCATAACAATATCCCAATTTTTCCATTAAAATACTGTATATAGTTTTATAAAAAATTAAACACTTATTCTTAGCAAATTTAACACAAAAATAAACATTTTAAAGCAAATTATAAAGTACTATTAGAAGATTTCTAAACATGAACACAAAATCAATTACAAAAAAAATGCATGAAACAAAAATCAAAATAAAATAAACCCCAAAAATAACTAAAACTACCAAAGAAAACAAAAAAAAGCAAAATTTACCAACAATTTCAACACAACACACCAATAAGTAAGCCCAAATTGAACAGTAGAACACAAGTCTAAATAATAAATACAATCACAATTCACAACAAATACTAAAATTCATATATATTATAACAAACACAATCAAACACAACAAAAAAACAAAACCAAATGAAATTCAAACCCCCCTAAATTAGATTCAAAGAAATGCATACTATGACATATATAACTAACAAACAAGCAACCAACAAAAAATCACCAAATACCTACGAAAATCGAAGTATAAACACAAGAAAAAAGAAAAGCTCAAAACCTTAAAATAAATCAAAACTTACACACCATATACATAACACATTAAAACTTCTGAATTTATATAAGAAGAACAACACCCCAACAACAAAACAAGAAGCAAAACTGAGAATCAACAATAATAGTATCACAACATCAATTGAATGTAAACATAAGAAAGAAACCAATAAACAAAAACACCAGATCATAACAATCGATGAGAATAAACATGAATAAGTAAAAGCATAAAACTATTGTAATAAAATACACAATACAAACACTTAAATTACAATCACCCAAAAATTCAAACAACGACCACAATTCAATAATCATATGACCAACACCAAATCAGAAACAACAAACAAACGAAGCAAAATTGAAAAATTCGAACCCCCTAATAGTTCCCCAGAAATAACATGAACATGAGAACCCATAATAAAGCAGATTCACAGAAATTATAAAAATACGAAAACTCACCAGACAAAAAAAATATTAACACATCCTTCCAGTTAATCCCATTAACCGAACAACCTATACAAAAACTAAAATTTTGCCACCTTCGCTCTCAATTTATTATGTAAAATTCACAACAAAAAACAAAAACTAAAACGAAAAATGTAGTTTAAAATTAAAACACCACGCAAAAAATATAAGCCCAATTGGGCCGAGATGAGAGAAAACGCAGAATTGAACACATGCCATCAACCACCAAAACACGTAAATGAATCACAAACGAAAAACAACTCAGCAACGAACATAATAAATGATCGCAACCAAAAAAGAAGCAAAAAACTCAAAAACAAACTACCAAAAAACACGTGAGAAAAACTGTCAAGAAGTAAATGAATATCCGACAGCTCCCATTATCAAACATGAAAATTAACCAACCAACTAAAAAAAACGGGAAAAAACCGCAACCAATCTCTTATGACACAATTCAAAAATCATACCGTAATCACCACATTGGCAAAGTAGTTGGCCGACACTTATTTGGGCTTATAAAACCAAACACCACACACAAACTCAAAATAATCGTGCCCCACGACACCACCTGCCAACATAATGACATGTATGTATCCACCAAAAACCAACTTCCTACACCTTAATTCACTCCACCTCACTCCAGTAGCAAGTTAAATAATTCAAAACCCGCATATTAACATGCTACAAAGCATTAAATTATTGTTCCACCAAAATATCATACAATAGTCAAATTCAGAATGGAATAATAAAAGTCTCCCACCCTATACTAAACAACAAAGATTTAAAAATTGAAACTTTTTTGTATTTCACTTGACAAACACAAACTTTTATAATGGCTCATACAGGTGAAAGTATCGAGATCATATGTCTTTACTTGTTCACTTATTTGTTTTTAATATTCAACATCAAACATAACAATAAGTTAATGAGCCAACTGATATATTTTAAATCATTAGATAGATTAACCCAACTTTACTATCCGTAATGTATCACATTCGACCACACCTGTCTTGATCCTCGACAACGTGTCCACCACCGTCACTAGCATCAATATTAGCGAATGCGACAGCAACAAAACTGCACAGCCTCAATACTGCACTGCTTTCCTTGCCCCATACCCAAACAACAGAGTAAACACATAAAAGCCTCCAAACCAACCACAAACCTAACTACTATTGATAGAAGTCCTAGCCATCACCCCCCATGCCATACAAGTTGAGCACCCACATCTAGCCAAACAAAACACCCTCACACACCACAACTAGTTCTGGTGAATTACCCAACCGACATATAGCACTCATCAAAAGCCCCATGCCTACCAAGCACCACAATAAAATCACATATGTTCTTCAGCACTGCTGAACCGCATACCCATACCACCCAAAAACAAACAAAACGCACAACCACACAAACTGTAAGTCGCCATCAACTGCGCAACGCCACTTGAAGTCAAAAACAAAACAAATCAAACACGGTAATGCGACATGTACAAAACATGGAATTAAGGAAAAATCAGTTTCTCACTAGAACCCTCAGAACCAACGGCTAATAAAACAACTAATAAAGAGTACAAAAATGCAAACAAACACAGTTATTACCTTTAATTATTGCCCCAAAGAATTATAACATCTACTGCTGTAACATTTTAGGATAACACACTATTATTCCTCTTATCTTTTTGCGAGTCATGCTGAAAACTACCCATAAGCGAAGCTACATCACGCTTACGTATGCCCAGAACCAGAAGAAGTCGCCAACCCCTTCTATATACCTGAAAAACATACACATACACATTTAGCGACACTTGAATGCCGCACTTTTCAGAGATGAGATAACAAATTTAATCTGTTTGAAGAGGAAGCGTATTATTAATAGAAACAACGTCATACCAGAAGTGACACCTTAAAATTGTGTATATTTATACTCATCCAACTAACTTCATAAATGTAATAATATGTCTTCGCACAGCTACCAACCGGTGCATCCAGCTAACTATTATAGCGAATCCTTACTCCTCTCGCCTAGTGTATAACAATTTATATAGTCATCTTTACAAGAATTTCTCTCTCTTAACGTTACAGAGAAAGACATCCCGCCACTTCTCTCCATATGATACCCCGAAGACAACTTATCCACATTCCTCTCCCAATGACACCAACCACTGTATGTTCTGTCACAACATCCTTAAACGTATAGCACATAAATAAATTTTTAAACAATGAAATAATACTGGTAATGTATATACTCCTGATCTGTTTCCATCGTTTCATTGCCAGATTCCAAAGAAACTTCCAACTTATTAATACAGTTAACCGTTGGCCTAATAATTAAGACTCTTGTAAAGATATACCAATAATGTCAATCCTCCATGCATAAGAACACCTATTTTACCCCACAATGCTTAAATATGTTACAAGACTGTAAAGCTGTCTACCAAAATAATCAATCGACTCTCAATAATCCAGTATACAACAATCAGCTAAATAATTTGACTATTATTCTCGTATTAACAGACGGCATTGAAAATTCACTTATCACCCTTGAAGGTGCCCACGAACAAATCGAACAACTGAAACCTCATGCAATACGACTTTTTCTCAGAGAGATCTCAAGATATTATTTTTATGATAACATGGGTTTTATCGCTAATCAAAATACAAGAATAAACAATCTAGAACGTCCTCCCCCGGCTTTCTTTACACCAATTACAATGTCAACCATATAAAAAACCCGCCAACACTATGTAATCTTTTGCAACCAATCTTCCCTAAAATAAAATCATGCCCATAACCCTTGTTTTCCTTCTATAATTAGTTTTTATTCAGATTATTAACAAGACAAATTAAACACATATATTATTGTGAACCAATAATAAACCTTTGCCTGCCCTTAACCTGTATAAATACAAAATTTTGTCTATGTGAATACAAAACATTTCATGATTAATCTAGCCAACTAACAAACTCTAATTAACTAAGTTATAAATTAACACATCATACATGATATTTGTACGACCTCTCAATATACTTCCATAGATATTTACTTTAAAACAACCACCACACCAAAAAATCATAGTCGTCACACACTTTATAACAAATTAATACAGTAAAACTTTTTCCGCGAAGTCTTTTCCTTAGCCGCTACATTCACTAACCTCAGAATTGAGCATCTCATCTGACACCACACATATAACTCAAATAGCCTCTCAATAAATCAAGGCAGTCACCTGATCCCTGACAAATTAGTAAAACTAGCATAAGTAAAGTAAAAGACTGACTTCTAGGGATACCTCGAAATTACCTCACACATACCGATCATTAGGTAAATCTACTGACTTATTCTCCCAAGAACTCTAGGACCATTATTTGTCCTCGTTCCTACAATCCACAACACAACTTTTCAATTTCCATTTTCCATAGTGCATCCGAATAATAAAAAAATATCATTCCTTGACCTACAAAGTGTTTTTCCGAATCACTCAATACACACCCTATAATTAATCAAACGAAAGAATCTGATCTTATAGACTATCTGCCTTACATCCCCTGCTTGTTTTCCCCTGCGCAGAAAGATTACCTTAAGAGACTCCAAAGAATATGTCGCGACTAGCGTCCACCCATATAAATACCTACCACATCAAACCCCGTGTTCACACCTCTCTTTCTATCGCGTATTTGCCATTCCCCTTATACCACTTGTCGTGAGGCGTGTGTGGTCTTCTCTCCCATCTCTTGGTAAATCGCCCCCCCATTTTCCCACCCCATTCGTCGGAAAAATCTTCTCCCTATTTTAAGCATTATAATACCCATGTCCACACTCCTATCTTTCTCATCTCGTCCAACCAATTCACTCAATTACTTAATCCTATTACGTATTATATTACAATCTTAGAAGTGTGAACCGTCTCACTCTTGTGATTTCACAGATTGTTCATACTTCCATCATATGTGTCCATTCTATTATCTTTCTGTATAATGTCCCTTATTTTTTTGCAGTGGTTTGAGAATTTGCCCTTCGAGACAAGAAAATCAAAATCCACTCTATCTAGCGAATTTCGAGAATTAGTCTCTTACTGTACGCCATAGGAACTCGTCATCCCCTTTTATGAATTACTATGATACCTCGCCTTAAACATGACTTAATTATGCCGAATGTTTTGATTCGAATATCTAACTCGAGAAGTATGAACGAGTTTCAAACTAGACGGAATTCTAATAGGTTTCACAGCTGTATCAACCCCTAGACCCACATCAGGTCAACAACTAGGTTGTATGTGCGGCCTTAATTTTGGACAGATGGACCGTTCGTTCACAAAGGTGGTAAAGATGGCCTCCTTGTATGGTATCCTCAAGGTTTAAGAGTGAGAGTTCTCCCCAACTTACCTTGTTTTCCTTGATTTTCGGTTTTGGAATGTCCCAAAGATACTCAAGACAAAAAAACAGCAAAACTAAACACCACACTACAAATAACCACTAAAGACAGAATTGATTCACAATCTCAAAGTGATATCAAAGTAGATCTCCACTTCGGATTTATACACATCATTGCGGCAGATCAGGTATAGGGGAAATTTCTTAAATTTTCCAGAAGCTCGAGATACCTACAAAACCATGGTGAGAGAACCAAGTCCGTAAAGTGGTATAAAATCATTACTTGTTGAGATCCTCTACCGATACTATACAGCATAACGTCAGTGTTTGATCTTGATGCGAGCCGCATCTTTGGATTTTAAGCTCACTTGCTTGCGCTCAAAGGGCTCGTTCTTAATCTTGTGTAGCTGTCAAAGTTGAGCACAACTTTTTGCTTCAAGAAGGGGAGGATGACCAAATAGTCCTAGTCCGAATAGTCCAGATGATTCCAATGCAAAAAGGTAATTCTGTCCAAATCAGAAATTATCCAAAGCTATTCTTGACTCGTTGGAAGTTTTCGTTGTGCGTGGACCGTTTCCTAGTCCTAATGCCTCACTGTGTAAGTGTGGTTATTTTCTTTAATTAAAATTGGATTGCATAAATAACTTAACGGTTGCATTGCGTTCTGAAATTCAAATATGAAAACAACGGTTACCAAACTGTTCAACGTGCGATTGTTGCATTAATGTCAACGAGGAATCTGGAATCTGATAATTGTCAACAGGAATTCTGACTGGTGCGATCTGAATGTTTAATCTGTTTTGGTGGGATTAATTTGAGATGTTTGTTAGCTTAATAAATCAGATAAGGAGGCTTAATTAGTAATTTAATGCAACGGTTACAAGTCTGGAAAGTTTCCAATTTGGAAAAATCTGGGAAAAGGAATCTGGACTGTTTTTGGAAAAGAAACTTGGACGGTTAGGGACTTATTTTTTTAGGCATTTGTTAGCAACTTATATAGTATAATTAGCTGAATAAAGGAGGGATTAATTGGCCGTTGAATGAAATCTGTTCGTGCAGAATTGGAGTGAAATTGTGCATTAATGCTTGGACGGTTACACATTGATTCTGGTTGATATTTGAGCTGAAGAATCAGGGCATTTGGGCTGAATAATTGGAGCGTTTTATGCTCTTGATTTACTGATTAAGGCTGCTAATTGAGTTTTAATTGGACGGAATGAGATTTAAGGCCGGCAGTTACAAGGCATGAAGGTGCGAACTGTAGCAGCAGCTTTTTGTAACGGTTTTTCCATAAATATTTGGCCGTTTCACTGTTGATTGTGATTGTTCTGATTTAATCTTAGTAATTCCAGGAAATTATTTCAGTTGTATTAAGGTAAGTTATTGGCACGTATTACCATAAATTAACCTGATTAGTTTTCCAGAATATTAGCCAAATAAGTGTTTGATAAATAGGCTTTTGAGTTCCTTAGTTAACTGATTGGATGTAAATAATGGTCTATATATAGCCTTACTTTGTTGAAAATGAAATAAGACCAGGAATTTGCCTAAATACATGATATCTTGTTTAACTTGGCAGCTGTTTGATCTCAAGTTGTTTTTTCCTCCAATTTTCGCAAAGTGTGTTTGCATCTCAAATTGAAGATTTCTTGTTTGGCGAAGTATCCCAAAGCATCTGATCTATAGTGCTTGTTGTTTTGGTCGAGTATTCCACTAACACGATCTACAACAAACATTGAGTGAGTATCCTCTTTGTTATTATCCTTAAGATAGCGTGAGTAATCCCCTTGCTTTTAGTTCGTAGTTCTTGTTGAGATGCTTCCCTTTACCTAAACTTGTTACGTATCGATTGTAGTTCCTTTTCTTTTATGCCCCCAAACAATGAGTGAGAGTTCCTCCTTTTATTATCCTAAGTTAAAGGTGAGAGTCCCTAAACTTACCCCATTGTTTCTTGATTTTCGTTCATTCCCAAAAATTCCAAAACACAAAAAAACACATAAACAACTATTTAATTCCATCTGTGATCAAAGTAGCTCACTTCGATTACACAATCATTTGGCGCGTCAGTAGGGGGAAATTTTCTTAAATTTTCCAGAAGCGGTCGAATACCTACAAACCATGGAGAGAACCAAGTCCGAAAGTGGTATTAAAAGCATCTTGTTGAGTGTTTGATTTGCGAGCGCATCTTTGGAGTTTAAGCTCTTGCTTGCGCTCAAGTTGGCTCGTTCTTATCTGGTTAGGCTGTCCAAAGCTTGTAGGGAACAAGCTTTTTTCTCAAGAGAAGGGTGAGGGATGACCAGAATGGTCCTTAGTCGAAATAGCTCCAGATGATTCCAATGCCAAGAGGTAAGTCTGTCCAAATCATTTTATCCAAAGCTTATTCTGACTCGTGGAGTTGGTGTGCTGTGGAACCTTTCCTACGACCTAATGGCTGCACTTTGTTAAGTGTGGTATATTTTCTTTAATTTTAAAATTGGATGCATAAAGATTAACCGGTTGCATGGTTCTCGAAATTTCAATTGAAAACAACGGTACAAACTGAGTCACACTGGATTGTGCATTAATTGTCAACGAAGGAATCTGGAATCTGCATTAATTGTCAACGAGCGAATTTCTGACTGTTGGACTGAATGTTAATTTGTTTTGCAGCGATGTAAGTTGAGATGTTTTGCGTAGCTTAATAATCAGATGAAAGGAGGCGCTAATTAGTATTTATGAACGGTTACCAACCTTGGAAAGTTTTCCAATTTGGAAAAATCTGGGAAAGAATCTAACTGTTTTTGTAAAAGAACCTTGGACGGTTTTTAAGCGGAATATTTTGTAAAGGCATTTTGTTAGCATTATTAATTAGTATAATTAGCTGATAACGGAGGATTAATTGGGCCGTGGAATTGAAGTTGTTCTGCACAGAATTGAGTGAATTGTTGCATTAAAATGCTGGACGACACATGATTCTGGATTGAATATTTTTGAGCTAATAATCACGGGCATTTGGCGAATTGAATTGGAGCTTTTATGCTTGATTTTACTGATTAAGGCTGCTTACTTGAGTTTAATTGGACGGTTCATGAGCATTTAAGGCTCGGCATTACAAGTTCATGAAGGTGCGAACTTGCAGCAGCAGTTTCTGTAACGTTTCCATTAATCATTTGGCCGTTTCACTTTAATTGTAGTTGTCTGATTTTTTAATCTCTAGTTATTAGATTATTTCAGTTGTATTAAGGTAATTATTGACGTTATTACCATAATGTAACCTGATTTAGTTTCCAGATTTATTAGCAAATAGTGTTTGATTAAATACGTTTTAGTTTCCTTAGTTATAACTATTAGGATTGTAATAATGGCTATATATAGCTTAACTTTGTTGAATGAAATAGACCAGAATATTGCCTAAATACATGAGTATTACATGTTTAACTTGGAGTGTTTGATCTCAAGTTGTTTTTTTCCAATTTCGAGTTTGAATCTCTAAATTGAAGAATTTCTTGTTATTGTCAGCTAATTCCCAAAGCTGATCTAGTGCTGTTGTTTTCGCGTCGAGATTCCCTTAACACATCTACACAAACACTTGATCGTGGTATCCTCTTTTAATATCCTTAAGTATAGGTGAGTTAATCCCCTTGCTGTCAGTTTGAGTCTTAGTGAGAGTTCCCTTGACCTAAACTTGTAATATCGGAATTGGAGTGAGAGTTCCCTTTCTTTACTGCCCCAAACAAGTGAGTTGAGAGTTCCGCCTTGTTAATCCTCAGTTAAGGTATGAGATTCCCCTATAACTTACCTTTTTTCTTGAATTTTTCGTATTCCCAAAAATTCCCAAAACACAAAAAAACACATCAAACACTAGTTGAATTCCATCTGTGATCAAAGTAGCTCACTGTCGATACACATCATTTGGCGCTGTCAGGTAGGGGGAACATTTCTTAAATTTTCAGAATGGTCGAAATACCTACAAAACCATGGGGAAGAGAAACCAAGTCCGAAATGTATAAAAGCATTTCTTGTTGAGTTTGATTTGCTGCGATGAGATAATTATATGAATATTCACTTTTCAAGCACAGCATGAAATATATTGATGTCAGATACGCATTCTTTGGAGTTTAAAGCTCTTGCTTGCGCTCAAGTGGCTCGCTTAACTTACTTGTTAGGCTGTCAAAGCTGAGAAACTTTTTCTGCAAGAAGTGGAGGATGACCAGAATGTCCTATCCGAATAGTCTAGATGAATTCAATGCAAAGGACGTAATTCTCGTCCAAATTCAGTTTTATCCAAAGCTAATATTCTAACCTCGTTGGAGTTATGGTAGCTGCGCTGGACCGTTCCTAAGTCCTAATGGCCTGAGACTTTGTTATGTGTGAGTTATTTTCTTTAATTAAAATTGGATTGCATTAATAATTAACCGGTTGCATGGTTCTGAAATGCAAAATTGAACAAACAACGGTTACACAACTGGTCAAGCGTGGAGTTGTGCATTATATTCGCAATGAGGAATCTGGAATCTGCATTAATGTCAAACGAGGAATTTGACTTGTTGGACTTGAATGTTTAATCCGGTTTTGGATTAATTTTGAGATGTTTTGTAGCTTTAATAATCGAACTAAGGCAGCGCTTAAATTAGTAGTATAATTCCAACTTACAATCTGGGAAAGTTCCAATTTGGAAAATCTGGAAAGGAATCTAGAACTGTTTTGTAAAGAACCTTGGCACGCGTTTAAGGGGTTATTTTGGGCATTGTTAGCATATATTAGTATAATTAGCTGAGATAAAGGAGGATTAATCTTGGCGCCGGTGGATGAAGTTGTTTCGTGCAGAATGGACGTGAATTTGTCATTTAAGCTGGACGGTTACACATTGATATCTGGTAATATTTGAGCTGAATTAAATTGGAGCGTTTTATGCTTTATTACTTGATTACAGGCTGCCTTAATTGGTAGTTTTAATTGACGGTTATGAGCCATTAACGCGCATTACAAGCTTTGAAGGTGCGAACTCAGCAGCAGTGTTTTTCGTACGGTTTCCATTAAGATTTGGCCGCTTGCCACTTTTAATTGTGTTGTCTGATGTTTTAATCTTAGTAATTAGATTATTTCAGTTGTATTAAGAATTATTGACGTTTAAGCCAGTAATTAACCTGTATCTAGTTTTCCAATTTATTAGCCAAATAAGTGATTGATTAATAGCTTTTGGAGTTTCCTTAGGTTAAAACTGACTGGATTGTTAATAATGGCTATAGTATAGCTTACTTTGTGAATGCAAATAGAGACCAGAACTTTGCCTAAAACAATGAGTATTTGTTTAACGTTGGATGTGTATTGATTCAAGTTGTTTTTTTCCACAATTTCCGTGTGTTGGATCTCAAATTGAAATTTCTATGTTTTTGGTCGATATTCCAAAGCCTTGATCTTAGTGTGGCTGTTGTATTGGTCGAGTAATCCTACCCTTAAACATCATACTCAGACAAACATTGGTGAAGTATTCCTCTTTTGTATATCCTTAGTATAGGTGAGCAAATCCCCTTGCTTTCAGTTTGATCTTTGGTGAAAGAGTTCCACTTTGACCTAAACTTGTAGTATCGAATCTGGTGAGAGTTGCCCGTTTTCTTTACTCCCCCAAACAAGTGAAGGAGAGTGCCTCCTATTTATATCCTCAACGCTTAAGGTAGAGTTCCCCTGAAAACTTACCTTGTTTTCTTATTTTTCGTAATTCCCAAAAATTCCAAAACACTAAAAAACACATATAACAACTAGTTGAATTTCCATCTGTGATCAAAGTAGCTCACTTCGATTACCACATTCAAACAACAAATGACATTGCAATCTTTTTGGTTTTATGCATTCAACATGAAGACACAAGTGATGCAATCGCTGTGACATTACAAATAACCTAATGCCAGAATTGGAAGCCAATTGCATTGCGCCAATCCAAAAAATCATAGAAAAGCCTATGACTCAAAACAAAACCTAATTAGAACAAACATCGAGAATGTGTCTTTTCGAGGTGTTTTTATTGCATTTTAAATTGAGGTGGCTTGAGCAAATAAGATATTTGACATTAAAACTAACCTACATGCAAGAGATTGGAAGCCAATCGCATTTTATGGAAAATGCAAAAATCAAAGAAAAGCCAAATGCATTCAAACGAATCCCTAGTAAGAAACAAACAAATAAAATGCCTTCTTTTGAAGGTATTACATTCACAATGAAGCAAACCTTGATGAAAAATGCTTTGACATTACAACTAACCTAATGCCAAGTGATTGGAAAGCCAATCGTATTGAGGAGAAAAACCATAAAAAGAATCAAAGAAAAGCCTATTCAATTCAAAAGCAACCTAATAGAAAACAATACAAAGGGAATTGCGTTCTTTGAGGTTTTTATCAGCCATTCAAACTTAAGCACAAATTGATGAAAAATCGGCTTTGACACATACAAACTAACCTAATGCAGAGATTGAAAGCCAATTGCCTTATGAAAAATCTAAAAGAATCAAAGAAAGCCTATTGCATTCAAAACGAACCTAGTAAAAGAAACAAATAAAATTGCCTTCTTTTTCGAGGTTAATTGCCATTCAAATGAAGCAAACTTGTATGAAAAATGGCTTGTCCACATACAACTACCTAATGCAAGAGATTGGAAGCCAATGCATTGCGGCAAATCCAAAAGATTCATTAGAAAAGCCTATTGCGACTCAAACGAACCTAATATAAACAAACAAAGAGAATGTGTTCTTTGAGGTTTATTGCATTTAAATGAGGTACTTGATGCAAATAAGGTTTGACATTAGAACTACCTAATGACCAACGAGATCTGGAATCAACGCATTATGGAAAAATCCAAAAGAATCGAAAGAAAAGCAAATGCAATATCAAACGAACCTGATAGAAACAAACAAATAAAATTGCCTACTTTTGAGGTTTATTACATTCAAATGAAGCAATTACTTGACCTGAAAAAATTGTTGTACATTACAGACATAAGGAGGTGAATGCACAGTGAATGGAAGCCAATTTGGAGCATTGAAGGAAAAACCAAAAAATCATAGAAAAGCCTATTCAATTCAACACGACCCTATTAGAAACAAACAAATGGAATTGCGTTATTTTGAGGTTTCATATGCATTCCAAATGAAGCCACAATTGAATGCAAATCGGGCTCTGTGACACACAACTAACCTTATGCAAGAGATTGGAAGCCACTTGCATTGCCGGCACAATCTAAAAGAATCATAGAAAAACCTAATTGGACTCAAACGAACCAATAGTAGCACACCAAAGAGAAGTTCTATTGAGGTTATCTGCATTTAAATAGGTTACTTGAGCAAATAAATGTTGACATTAAACACCAATGCAAAGAGAATGGAAGCCAATGACTTTATGGAAATTCCAAATGATATCAAAGAAAAGCCTATTGCGTCCAAAAAAACCTAGTAGAAACAACAACATAAAATTGCCTTCTTTTGAGGTTTTATTACATACAAATGAAGCAAAAATTGATGAAAAATGCTTTTACAGTACAACTAACATAATTGCAATCGATGGAAGCAATTGCCTTATGAAATAACCAAAAAGATCAAAGAAAAGCCTATTGCATTTATTACCCTTTTTTTTCCCAAATTTTTTTTTTTTTCCCTTTTTTTTTTTTTTTTTTTCTTTTTTTTTTTTTTTTTTTCGTTTTTCTTTTTTTTCTTTTTTTTTTCCTTTTTTTTTTCCCTTTTTTTTTTTTTTTTTTTTTTTTTTTTTTTTTTTTTTTTTTTTTTTTTTTTTTTCAAAACGAACTAGTTAGAAACAAACAAAAAAATATGCCTTCTTTTGAGGTTTATTGCATTCAAATGAAGCAAAACTTGATGAAATAAATGGCTTGACATTACAAAATAACCTAATCAAGTGATGGAAGCCATTTCATTGAGGAAAACCAAGAAGCAATCAAAAGAAAAAGCCTATTTCACATTCAAACAAACCTAATAGAAACAAACAAATGGAATTGCAATCTTTCGAGGTTATCATTCAATGAAGCTTCAATGATTGCAAATCGCATTGTGACAATCTACAACTAAACCTATGAAGAAGATGGAAGCCAATTGCCTTATGGAAAAATCTAAAAAAATCAAGAAAAGCCTTATGCATCTCAAAAACAGAACCTAGTAGCAAACAAACAAATAAAAATTGCCTTCTCTTTTTGAGGTCTTTATTGCAATTTCAAATGAAGCAAACTGACGAAAAAAGGGCTATGTGACATACAACCTAACCTAATTGCAATGATTTGGAAGCCCAATTTGATGTGTATTATCCTAAGTAGCTACTTGAATCACAGATGGAATTCAACTAATGTTTATGTGTTTTTTTGTGTTTTAGAATTTTGGAATACGAAAATTCAAAACAAGCGGAAATACTCACCCTATACTTAAGAATAACAAAGAGAATACTCACTCAATGTTTGTTGTAGAATGTGTTAAGGAATACTCGACCAAAACACAGCCAAACCTAAGATCAAGCTTGGGGACATACTCGACCCAAAACAAAAATCTTCAATTTGAGATCAAACACTCGAAATTGGAAAGAAAAAACTGAGATCAAAACACTCCAAGTTAAACCAAATACTCATGTATTTTTAGGCCATAAATTTCCTCGTCTGTTTTTCATTCATGTATTTACCGCTTATTATA
>SNQN01008003.1:5000-10719 GCA_008642245.1 Bassia scoparia | reverse complement strand
TCTAATCATTGCTCCAACTTTGTTTATTAGTCTTAATAAAAAATTAATATACTTCCTTCGTTTTTTTAGTTGTCTCAGTTTGACTTTTGCACTATTCACAGGAAGCACTTTGACGAAGTTTTGTGCTTTACACGTAATGAAAAATATAATCAAATGGGATCTCGTTAGATTCGTCTCGTTAAATAATATATTAATATCTAGTTTTTTTTATAAATTTCATTAATCATAATTATAGTTATTAACGGTCAAAGTTGTGTCTCGACAAATGTGTTTTGTTGATTGGGGCATTAAAAAAAACGGAGGAAGTAAATAATTTATTTCAGCTCAGTTTAAATAAAAAGACCCTATAAATCAATAATGGAGAGCATGAAATGATTATTATGTGGAAGAGTAGTATAGCTTTATTGACTGATTAACGTATTTTATAA
Organism: Bassia scoparia; assembly: GCA_008642245.1. Lineage (NCBI taxonomy): Eukaryota > Viridiplantae > Streptophyta > Magnoliopsida > Caryophyllales > Amaranthaceae > Bassia > Bassia scoparia. The sequence goes on along the minus strand of SNQN01008003.1, from coordinate 10,291 downwards.
AACGCAACTTGTAATGAGGATCTAAGTGTGGAAAAAGGTTATAAGATATTCTCGTGCGTTTACCTTAAAGACAACATGGAGCCATGGTGCTAAATAATCTCACTCCTTTTATAGTTTTAATTTATTATTGTAAATGGTAAAGTTGAATTATTGAATCATTATGAATCATGATGTCTATTTTTCAATCCTATGCGCCATCTCGCACTACAAACCTCCTTATTCTTTGGTGTCTGCGGTTGTTTGACGCCAATTTTTTATTTATTTTTTATTTTTATTTTTATTTTTTTTGTAAATAATAGCATCATGACCTCATATTTGAGATAATTCGATGATTCTTAACTTAGGGGTTACAATGATATTTTAAATAATGAAAATGTAAATAACGATATCTGATCCTTAAATCATGTGTAGCTGCGTATAGCCATATAGGGGTGTCGGTTTGGGTTGAAACCCGTTGGGGTAACTGAACTGTTTTCAATCTGAAATGAAAGTGACCGGGAATCGGAAATCGAACTAAATTGAAGTAACCCGAACTGTTTTTAATCGGAAAATATTAATTAACCTGAACTGAACTGAAATTAGCTTGAACTGAAGTTGACATGTAACTAAACTACTAAAACTATGAACAAACCTTAACTGGACCGAATTGTTATCAAATCGTTACATAATTGAAACTGACTTGAACTAAATTGTTATCAACTCGTTACATAATTAAATCCAAACTGAAACCAACCCAACTAATTTGAACCACATTATCTAATTTTGTAATTACTTGCAATTCCAATATTGTATAAACTTAAATCTATAGATTTAAAATAGCATTAACCCTAAAACATTTGAGAGATGACTTGATAATAAAAAATGTCTCTAGAGAGAGAAGGAGAGCAAGCGACTGAAACCTCCACCACTTTGCAACCTGAACCACCACCTTCACCAAGTTTTGAATGATGACAAACAGAAACACTGATACAAGAAATATATATGATGTTTTAAGTGTTGAAATAGTTGGTCAGAAACCAGCTGTATTAAAACACAATTTCCCTAGACATGTTAATTCCCATATGTGTTATCTATTGAACTAACTTGTCTATAAGCAGGGAATAGTTGGATATGTAAAGTTTTATGTACTAGTGGAGAACCATTGGAACTGTTCTCTCGACTGTTATGTTGGAAAACAGTCACATAGTCTTTATTGTGCATTAGCCATGTTACATGTGCAATATTTTAGTTGATTCCAAGACTTAGAGCATAAAAGACTTTCGAAGACACTCGAAGAAAGAAGTATTGTTCATAATTGAAGTTATTCAAGGAAACCTCAAGTCTTGAAGTTTACATAAAGAAAAGAAGATTTGTATTTTAATGTTTTACACAACAAGAAATTTGCCTATGGCCGACCGAAAAATCTTTCAGTCGGTGATACCTATCGCCACCGACCGAAAATGGTCGATGAGGATTTACCGACCGAACGCATGGTCGGTATACGATCGGTGATGGCATTTTCTTTTGTGAAATCAGAACCTCGCTAAAAATAGGTTCACCGACCGAAAAATCGGTCGGTAAATGTGATGAATCTAAAAAAACGGAAATTCATTTAACACCATTACCCTCTTTTCTTATCATATAGCCGGGTCCCACCCAATACACTCTCCTTATCTCTCAGTATCACTCTCTCTCCTCCTCATTTTTTCAGTCAAACCCTCTCTCCTCATGACCCCTTTCCCTCACTCTCACCGCCATCACTCTGACCTCCCACCACCACCACCGCATCCCCTTCTCCCCACCGCGAAACTCCCCTCTGCCCACGCCATCAAACTTCGCAAAAACCCCCCACTCCTCGCCATACGCCACTGCACGTCGCAAACACCGTCGTCTCAATGGTGAGTTTTTTTTAATTTTCTTTTCTTATTTTTGTTACATCTAGGTTTGTGGTTTTGTTTTCTGGGTTCAAGAAAATCGTTTTTTTTGGTACAAGAAAAAATAATTTTTGGGTTTAAAGCAAATCGTTTTTTTTAATTCGTTTTGAATTTGTTTTTCTCTTTTATGTTTTTTTTAATTCGAATTTTTGAGACAAAGAATCATTTTTTATTTTTTTGTTTGTTATTCATTTTTTTCTTCCTTTATCGTCCAGATCTACGCTTCTTCGGTTTTTTGGGTTCCATTCGTCTTCTCATTTTAGATCTGAAATGTTTGGGTGTTTTGCTCGAAAATTCTAGCCTTGCTCGTGGTTCCTGTTGCTGCTGTGCGTGATTTTTGGAGGTTTAGCACGAATTTGAGGGTTTAAGGATTGGTAGCTATTGCTACTGTTTGAGGTTCGATTTTGGATTTGTTGTTTTCACAACTCTTTGAGGTATAATTCTAACCCTTGATTTAAGTTTTTTTTTCAGATTTAATTCTTGGAATAATTACTAAATTTTAGCCTTTTTGAGCTGATTTTGTTATTCGAACTTTAAATTTGGATATTATGTTGAATTGCAAATATCATCTTGAGTTGTTGTTGTTGGCCGTGTGTTTTGAATTGTGAGCCGCTGTTAATTGAGTTTTGTTGCCGAAAATTCTATTTTGAATTATAAAGTGAACTAGATCGTGCCCCGAGCAAATGCTCGGGTGTTACCAAATAGAAGTAATGACTATTTTTTGTTTTACAAATAATCTATCTAAATTAATCTAAAATTATCTGATGCAAAAATGGTTTAGAGATGTTTAGCTATTCGGCTGGATGTGGAGGAAGTTAGCTCGTTGGGCTTGGTGGATTAGGTTGATTCCTTGGCTCGTGCTTACACTAGTCGAGAGTGGTGGTCTTTGTTTTTGGCGATAGCTTGGAATATTTGCACTACAAGAATTTTGTGTAAGGCCGACCGAAATTATCGACCAAAGAAAAATCGGTTGGTATTACCAACCGACACCGACCGCAGTTGGTCGGTGTATTTTACCGACCGCTTATTCGGTCGGTGTTACCGACCGAAGAATCGGTCGGTAAATCCTTTGATTTATATACCCCAAACCACAATTTTAATTTAAAAAAAAACAATTCCCAATGAATCACCGACCGAATTTTCGGTCGGTGATTCATTGGAAATTGTTCCTTTAATCTTAGTGTTTTATTAAAAAAAAGAAATTATAGCATTTACCGACCGAAAATTCGGTCGGTAAATTTTTTTAAAGTAATAAAAAAAAATTCATTCGAAACCCCTAACTCACATTCGACCATTTTCATTCTCTCATTCGACCCTTTTTACTCACAACTCACAACTCACAACCCCCTCCACTCCGGCGTCACTCTCCGGCGACCTTACTCTCTCTCTCTCTCCTTCCTTTTCTCTTTCTCTTTCCCTCTCTCTCTCTCCTTCGCTGTGGTTGCGCAGCGGCTGTGCGTGGTTGCTCCACTCCACTCCTCGCCGCTGTTGCTGCTGTCCGCCACTCCACCACCGCCACTCCTCGCCGCTGCTGTTAGGGTTTGATTTTGTTTTTAATTTTTTTTTCAATTTATTGAATGTAGAAGGGTCGAATTATTGATTGTGTGTGGTTTGATTTTGTTTGGTTTCGCTTAGGGTTGCGCTGCTGCTATTGTTGCATTGCCACTCGTCTTTGGTGTTGCGCTGCTGCTATTGTTGCATTGCCACTGCTCGGTGGTTGCTCGATCTTAGGGTTTCGCTTTTTAAAGGTATTTTTCTTCTCTCTCATATTCTTCCCCTAATTTAATCTTGTTTCTTTTTTTTTGGTTTGAATTATTTTGCTGGAATTATTGGCTAGGAAGCAGGAACTAACAATTATTGGATTTCACACTAACAATTTTTTTGTTTGAATTTGTTGGGTTGATACTTGATACTTAGTTTTAAGGTCAGCTTATAAATCTAATTGAAGTTCTAAACATAAGCCACAATAACAGAAAGACAAAATGAGGAATAATATCAAGGTGTAAGATGAGATAGTAAGACAGTAATTGCAGCATAATGAATTAATGAGGGTTGTGCCTCCATGAAAAGTTGTCATCGTAAATTTAGAGGGATGCTCTGTTTAATATGCCTCAAAATCATCATCTACATACRTTACGGTTATGGAATAAACTACTGTACTTGATAAAGCTTGCTTTTCTTTTTCTTTATCTTTGTATTCAGAGCTAGCCCAGACCAACCATGCACATTCTTCCCATAACCCCCTACAGACTACACTTTGTAGATCGAGTACACTCGTACATGCATATATATGTCCAGGCCATCTACTATGTAATAGTATCATTAGTATGAATGTAGTCAATAGTCCATAGTAGTTTGTCTTTTGAAAATCAACTCCTTACTCCTGCTTGGGCTGCTGTCTTAGCTTCATGAATGGATTATGGATGAGAACCAATTACTTCCTCTGTTTAATACCAATAGCCCTTATTCATTATAGTGATGAGTAATATCAAGGTGTAAGATAAGATAGTAAGACAGTAATTGCAGCATAATGAATTAATGAGGGTTGTGCCTCCATGAAAAGTTGTCGTCGTAAATTTAGACACCTTGATATTACTGCAAAATAGAATATGACAAAATGAACACCTATAATGAATATATGACGATGGATGGGAAGACAAAATCTTCAAATTTTTAATATTTTAATAAGGGCTACGTTTAATTATTAAATTCATTCTTAAAATGYAAATAATTTAAGAGTTTAAGACAAAATTACACATTATTTGAGACAATAAATGATTTATTCAACTTTTTAGTTCTAGTTTAAGCTTCTTAAACATAATCATATTTTTCTATTTTTATTGGGTGACAAAGGTTAATSTAAGAATATTTAATATTGATGAGGCAAAATAGTACGAAATAAGAATTATACTACTACCAAAAGTACCGATACACAACTGCACCCAGAAAAAAAGTGATGCACAAGACAATCAAAACACACAAAATGCAATTACTATTTTAAGCTTACAATTATCATACTACCMTACTAACACTATAATTATTAAACCATGAGAATAAACTTGATTATATATATATTATTCTAGTGCACTTTTGATTCAATTAATGTGAAAATMAGGAGAGTAAGGTACTGAACAGATGAACAACTTACATGTAAATTTTTGTGTTGTTTCACTATGAATTAAGAAGTGTTGTGGTGATATAATTTCATTAGAGAAATTTAACAATTGAGTTCACTATATAATGTTAAAAAACTCCTTCTCATTATTATATGATTTTGTAGTAAAATTGTACTCCCCATGGCAATATTGACATAAGGTTATGAGTTACACCTCTACTAGCTACAACCCAACTATCTAACTTGGTGAACATAAAACCACC
>SNQN01008003.1:0-2500 GCA_008642245.1 Bassia scoparia | reverse complement strand
GATATATATTCTTTATACCAATCTTTTACCACTCGAAGAGGCTAGGAAAGAAAGGCATACACATCGTCGTCTTTGGTATGTACTTTCATTTAGTATTTTATAATATGCTACTTTCATATGGTATGTTATGTATGTAGTTGTGTGCCGTGTATGTATGTATATGTGTTAATGTTATGTATGTGGGTATTTTTTTCAAAATTAAAGTGTATTATGTTATGTATGGTAGTATGTATGTATTATGTATGTATGTATGTATGTACTGTATGTAGTATGAGTATGTGTGTATGTATGTAGTTATGTATGATGTATGTATGTATTATGGTATGTAGTTTATGTGGATGTATGTATGTATGAGTGTAGTATGTAGTATCTATGTATGTATGTATGTATGTATGATGTATGTATGTATGTATATGTATGTATGTATTAGTATTATGTATGTATGTATGTATGTAATGTATGTTGGTGGTGTGAGTCTGGGTTTACGTTTGTATGTATTATCGTATGTTGTTGTAATTGATGTATTACAGATGTATGTATTAAGTATTTAAGTTTTGAATACTGAATACGACGCAATATAAGTAATTAATTATTATATTTTGTTGTATACGAGTTGAAATTATGTTACATTCTTTTGCATTTCCCTCATAGCTTTGAATAATGAAAATAAACTTGAATGTTGATATAATAACAAAATATGAATTGTTTAGCCAAGTAAAACCACCAGAAGGGCTGAAAATAGCCAATTTCAATCAATCGTTCCCTAAACGACCGTAGGACCTTACAACTTCAGAAACTTCCTCACGTTCTCCTATATAGGTTTTGATTAATGAAAATACAACTTGAATGGTGTACATAAAAAAAGCTTTAAAATAAATTAAGAAAGGCTAGAATAAGATAGGATGTAAGACATTGGAAGGAATGTTCAGGCCCAAGAACTGATATTTTAACATGGCTAGAATATGGTTATCGAATGAAAAAGGAGGGAGCGGTGAGTGGGATTACAACTAGACACGATCAGAGCGCATACCTTCGGATGAGTTCATCGAAGGGGTGAATCAGTTTTTCCTCGCTCAGCAGCAGCACCCGACTTAATGAACGGGGACAAATAAGATGTCCTTTGTTCGGTCGTCAAAAACTTGAGTATTTAGATTGTTGGCCGACTTAAAAGTACACTTGTATAAGAAGGGTTTCACTCCGAACTATTATGAATGGCTTAATGCACGGCTGAAAGGGAGGGTAGAGGTCACCTCAGTCTTCCTACTGCAACCGAATCCTTTACGGAAATGGTTGTGGATGCTTTCGGGAACGCAGACCAAATCGTTCCTTGAGGAAGCAAATGGGCGATAAGAAAGAACCAAACACAGAAGCCAATGATGTGTTTCGAGTGCTCAAGTTAGCCGACCAACCTTGTTGATGGAGCAGACATGCTCGGTGTTGGAGATGGCTTCTAGAATGATCATTAATTCTGAGTAACAACTTTGCCGCACCAGGCGTAGATGTATTAGTCATTGTTAAGTGGATGCGCTCTAAGCAACCAAATCAGGTGACACCTATGTACGACACAAAAAGGTACCAAGTGATTAGAGCCTTCCTCACGAAAGATACACGCATGCCCGAAAAGATTGGCATGCTGTATTGGAAGCACGATGCGAGCTTGATAGTGTGTCATTTTCGAGTTCGAATGGGTATATAAGAGACTATCGAATGACACTTTGGTTCCCGGCAAGCTTTCTGATGTATTCCCAATAAACACAACGCGATTGCAAAGGATGTGTTGCCGATCAAAAACAATTGCCTGAGTATATATGACAAGGCATTCTGTAAAGTCTGGGCAAGGAACATGGCTCAACCCCAAGTGACGTGAAAGCTTGGAAGCATTTCGATAACAACTTATTACGGACTTGCATCGAGACCTCGAAAATTGTCAGACTTGGGATTGTGCACCCATGTTTTCCGTTTTCGGGGAGTTTGGAAAGCATACTCTCTGTTGGCCTATTCTCACCACACCTTAAACATGTCACCGTCATGTGCTTGAAAAAAACATTCATTTTCCCTTCGCTATCCTTGTTATCCCTGGGCCAAAAAAATTCGAAGAAGTAACTTGGATTGTCTACATGCCAACTTCGATTGACGAGCTGAAGCAATGATGGTGGTGTGGGTCCTTACGTATGACTTCAAAAGAAGTCACACTTCAATCTGGCGCAGCCGTTTGGTGACTATTAGTTGACTTTCCAAACATATGGTTATGTTGTCGGGTTGGAGCCTCTGGTTTAAAGCTTTTCATGCATATGATGAGAAAAGTAAGGCCTTTGGCTAAAACATGGTGGCACAAAGTAATCATGGTTTGATTGCTCATTCGCCAGCTTTTAATTCCACCACCTTTTTCTCCGCCAAAAGATAAGACAACCTTTCTTGTAAGAACTGGTAGAAATGACTCGGCTCCTCATATCATGTTCAGTGAGGAATTGGCAGATTTGAAGGACTTAACCCGAGAGTC
>SNQN01008002.1:0-30997 GCA_008642245.1 Bassia scoparia | reverse complement strand
GACAAATGAATATTTGCAGATTTGCAGTAGATGGAGTATCTAAGGCTTTAGCATTATTAGACATACCAAACCAGGAAAGTAACTTTTGAATATATCCTTTCCGTGACACAAAAAACTTATTCCAGCTCATGTCTCTGTAGATCTCCATTCATATTTTTTTTTATATCATCCAAATCATTCATCTCAAATTCAGCACTCAAGATACCCTTCAACTATTGAATATCTGACTTGTCCATTGCAACTATCACCATATCATGGACATATATGACTAGATAAATGTATGTAAGAACCATTTTTCATCTTGCTGTGATATACACAACAATCACACGGACTCCTATTGTAGCCGTTCTTTTTCATGAAGCTATCAAATCCCTTGTACCACTACCTAGTAGGGATGAGCAAAAATAGTGGGTACCCGATCCAGTACCTAGAAGCGGTTGGATCGATACCGGTTTCGGTTTCGAAAATGAGGAACCCTTTGCAATCGGTTCCGGTGCCAGGTACTCGGCACCATCAGTTTTATAACCGGTACCCAGCACCATCGATTTTATAACCAGTACCCGGTAACTAGTTATGACTTTAAAATTTAATAAAATACATTTGCTAAGGCCYAAAAGCCCAAATTATATAAACAATATAAATTTGAAATACTATTGTATAAAGCATTGTGCTTTTATGGCCAAATACACATTCACAAGTATGAATTAGTTAGGACAATCTTTGCTTTTTATTTATTTTTTTATAAAAAAAATCTAACTGAGTAACCGGTTCCCAGCGGTTTCGGTTCCAAAAATTTTGGAACCGATTCAATCGGTTTCGATTCCACCCAATAATGGTCGGGTACCCGATCTTGCTCAACCCTACTGCCTAGGAGACTGCTTCAGCCCATGCAACGACTTCTTTAACTTACATACATATTTTTCTTTTTTAGGAACTTGGAACCTCTTTAGCCGAGTCATGTACATTTCTTCCTCTAATTTCCCAGATAAGAAAGTTGTCTTCACGTCTAGTTTTTCAAGCTCAAGATTCTAATGTGCAACCATTACTAGTAGCACCCTGATGGAAATGTGTCTGACAATAGGTGAGAAAATCTCATTATAGTCAATGAAATCCCCTTGCAACAACGCATGCCATATACTTACTGCTCTCAACAGGTGACATTCCTTCCATCTTCTTAAAGACCCATTAGGAAGTAATAACCTTACTCTCCATAGGTTGTTGTATAAGATCCCAAGTCTTACTCTTTTGAAGTGACTTTATCTCATATGTCATTGTTGCAATCCATTGCGTAGACTTTGTACATGTAACTGCATCTCTGTAGGTGGGTGGCTCATAGGGATGCACCTCCTCAACAACCTGAATAGCATAGGCTAACTTAAAGTCGTACCCATACCTTTGTAGAGGCTTTCAAAATTCGACGTTTTAGGTCAATCACAAGCCAAATTTAGCTGAACTGGTGATGTTATTGAAGCATATGACTGAATACTTTTTGAATGTTGTTGCTAAACTTCTTCTTCCTATTATGGTTCGTCACTCTCATCTTGGGTGTAGCTCCACCTATTTCTCAGCACTACGATTTTTTGATACAACTACAAACTTAACAGTAGGGTTAAACATAGAATTTTCGTCAAAAATTACATTTCTCCTAAGTATAAATCTGTTCATAGAAGGAGACCAGATTATATACCCTTTAACCCCTTTCCCCATATCCCACAAATACACCCCTCTTTGCTCTTGGCTCTAATTACCCTCATTAACATGATAAAAATAGTACAACCATAAACTCTGAATAAGAGTTATCTACAGGTTTACCAAACCACACCTCATAAAGTGTTTTCAAATGAATACCTGTGTGAGGTCCATGGTTTATTAAGAAACACGACATGCTACTGCTTCTACTGAAAACCTTTGAGGTATTCCACCCATTCGAGAGCATGCAACGAGCTCTCTCCAAAAGTGTCTAATCATCGATGTTTCGGCTACACCATTCTACCGCGGTGTATCTCTTATTGTACGATGTCAAGCAATGCCCTCATCCTTGTAGAACTCATTAAAATCATCCCAACAAAACTCCAAACCATTATCATTCACAACCTTTTAATCTTATTCCCTTTTTTGATTCTCACTAACGTCTTCTACTACTGAAACATTTAAAGGTCTCACTTTTAAGCTTCATCAAAACACCCAAGTCATTATTGAGAAATCATAGATGAATGACACAAAGTATATGTAGCCTTCAATAACTTCATCTCGAGAAGACCTAGCAATAAGCAAGGATATAAACAAGTGGCGTTTTGTTCTATGACTTGCTTTAGAACTGGTGGGATGAAGTTTCTCAAACACAATGCTCACAAAATCCAAGATCCTTGACCTTGTGGCCACCAAGAAGATCTCATTTCGAACAGCACTTGCGTCCTTCTTCACTCAAGACAAAGCCTCACATGCCACAATTTAGTCATATTATCCTCGTGAAACTCTGATCCTGCAACAGCAACTAAACTATACAATTAAGCCTTGCAACAAATACAAAGTATCACGTTAACATTTTTAACCACATTGGAACCCTTGCAGACTGTTATCGTTGGAAAGAACATGCTGAAACATCTTAATTACAACAATTTACCATCATGTGTCCGTATTTTAATCGAGCCAATACCACCACCTTGATGATTGAACTATGTCCATGACAATTACCTCCATCTACTACTCATAGGTTGTAACCATCTTGTAACAACCCTGATTTTTCCGATATTAAAAATAATAATATATATATAACTTGTAATAATAAATTTAAATATTAACCTGGAAAATATCAAGTTGTTATGCCGCGATAACTATAATATAATTGCAAGGCTATTTGTGTTCTCACTGAATTTATTACTGAAAAGATTAACTAACTATTAAAGCCCAACTAAAATAAACTTAAATAATTATTACAGTCCAAGATATAAAAATCCTCAACTCAACTTTAAACAACGGAATGTCTTATTAATCACTAAAAAAATAATAAAATAAATGTAAATCGCACTCTTAACCCATCAGGTAAACTCCATAAATACCTGCACATTAAACATAATAGTATCAGCCTTTTGGCTGAGCAAGATCATACTTTAATAAACAAAACTATTTAATGTGTAGACAAATATATACGAATATCTTGTAAATTCATTTCAAAGTTGTACAATATACTATAAAATGACTTTTGAAATAACTTAACTCACTGTAAAAGAACTCAAATTCTTATACTTCTTTATTTCCAAACCATCATGCAAAAGCCTTCAATAAAACATTTCGAAACCTGTGAGTAGGAAGCAACATTAAAGGTCTAGTGGCTAGTTAGGCTCACTAGATAAACACACCAAAGTCCCTAGTATGCATACCCTTACAAGATTACGTATCAAGAAGGAAGGCAATTGGCAAGATACTGATCAACATACTCCCAACTACTAAATAAATGTTGAAGACTTTAACTAACATGCTTCCAAAGTCGGAGAATATCGCTTACCGGCAACCCCACAAAACTAGAATCCCTTAAAGGGAAAGGAACTTCCTCATTCTCAAAATCTCAAACTTTTATCAAACTAGAAACCCTCGTAAGGGCGAGGAACTTCCTCTATTCCAATCAAATTTCAACTATTTCAAATCATAACTTTAATACTTGGTAAAATAATTTAAAAGGTTTAGTAAGAAATCTTACCTTATTAGCAACAATAAATAACCAACTCCAAATAGTCTCAAATCAATAAGGTTCTTCCACGAAACCGGAATCTACATTATAAAATATATAACGACATTGCATAAGTCACATGCATTGTACCTTAGGTTAACACACAAACCATGTACATAACCAATATCTAAACACTATAATTAAAAGGATTCTTGTGCCACCAAACTAAGACAATATACCATGTATGTAGCAAGAAGTTCGATCCATTAGGCAACTGGAAAACAGCTTTTCAAGTTCACACTTAACCAACAAGAATAAACACCTAATGTCACTATTATTGTCAGCTTGTAAGTGTATACGTATATACTCATACCTAGTCACGAAAACAAAATCATGCTGCCATGAACACCTATATTAGTTCTTGATTGGTCTGCCAATTAAGTTGCAAAGTATCAAATAATCTTATTTGGTCAATAAACTATAAACTATAAATCAACAATTTTCGTATAACAAAAACACTGCAATATTGCAAAAGGCAAAACTCCTAGCTAAAGCTGTCAGTTCAATTAGTTCAGTCAGTTCTGGTTAAACCATAACAGTTCAGTTATAATTTAGTTCAGTTGATTTCAGTTCAATGTGTAAACAGTTCAGTTCAGTTCAGTTAACAATTATTTCAGTTCAGTTTAGTCCAATTTTTTTCAATTTCAGTTTTAGTTCAGTTCAGTTTCCGTTGATTTCAGTTTAAACTTAATTTGTTCATTTCAGTTTCAGTTTATTTCAGTTTGAACTTAATCGGTTCATTTCAATTTCAATTTATTCCAGTTTGAACCACAACAGTTTGACGTCTTTGATAAAAAAAATCATTTCTTAACGGTTAATTTCGGTTGAAAGCAAAAAATACATGTTAGTTAGTTATATATAAAGTTAATAACTTTTGGTTTGAGTAAGTATTTGTCTATAACATACATGGGATGAAGGGTAGTCTATAACACAAATCTGTAATAAAAATAAAGGAAAACTAAATATAAAGTACAATATGTGCGTCAAAAAATTCAAGTGGGGCAACAAAATCAGGTCTAAATTATGTCAATCTAGATATGTCTTATAATATTATGTAATGTCTATGTCAATAAGGTTAAGTCTAATGTAGAATACCTTTAAGTAGTCTATGTCATTATATGCTAATACAGGTGTGTTATAGGACCATTCTTATCCCATTCATTTTCATACAACCCATACTATATAGTCAATTATATACTTCGTAATAGTCATGTTAAATATTAAATAAGTCTATTAATTATATATTAAGATTCTATGTAAATATTAAGTTAGTCTATGTCAATTATATATACTATTAAATATAAGAGTAAGTCTATGCTCAATATATTTCATAGCTCCACATAATTAAAATAATATAAAAACTAAGCTAAATGTTAATAATTGATTGATGCATTATTACAAATAAGATGTTTAATTTAAAAGAAATATTTTTGTTATTGGTTAAGATTCAGTTAATTCTAATTCCAATTCAGCTTAAGTTTAAGTTCAGTGAAATATCAAATTCAATTATTGTGACCACCTTTTTAGTTTTTAGCAATGATTTTAGTTCAGTTATTTTAGTTCAGATGCAGTTTCCATTTCATTTGTTTTAGTTCAGTTGTATTCATTTTCAGTTTGTTCAGTTAGTTGCAGTCAGTTCAATTATTCCACAGTTGATTTCAGTTATCAGTTTGCTCAGTTCAATGTATTTTTCAGTTTAGTTTCCCAGTCAGTTTCAATTAACATTTCAGTTTCTAAAATTCTAACCAACTGACACTCTCTCCTAGATACAATCCACAATTACAACGATTCCTTGTACCCAAATTGTGATCATACTCTTTCGATCCCTACAACTTTAACTGAAGACTCAAAGCCTAAAACAGTAAATCAATGAGGAAAAGCAAAAAACAAAGCAACATAATATGCAGCCCAGAAACACACTAACAGTCAGCTCAACATGAGTTGTACGAGTGTATAAATACTAAACTCATCATAGATTCCTAAATTAAATTGCACACTCTCAACAATCTTAATTTGTTAAGCAAAATTAACAATTCAACACATACTTATCAGTTAATATTCTCAATGCCAAGTGATACACAACAAGAATACAGCTCTACCATTCAAAATATGTAAATTTCCCCCATTTGAATTACATCAAGACCTAATTATCAAATACCTCATTCGAAATTTAAAAAATAATACAAAAATTAAAACTAAGAATAAACTTTACTTGATCAGAAGTAACAGAGAGAATTTCCTGACAAAACACCAATCCCCACTTGAATCCAATTTTCAAACCAAAGAGAAATTGAAGATATGAGGAGAAGAAAAAGAAGAAGTGCGAGAGGGGAGAGTATGGCGTATAGGAGTAGTCTTAGTTTAATATTTTTCCTTCTTTTCTTTTTTTTCCACAAATATATATTCCTTCAAAAATAATTATTTAAAAATAAAATAAAGATAATCATTTATAAATAGGTTATGAATAATACGTAAATAATAGTATAAAAATAATCGGGGTTGTTACATACTCTATTCTCACATATTGATAAATCACCCTGAAACAAGACCCACAACATCAATCGATGTGTTTTTTCATAGGGAATAAACAATATCATTTTCAAATTTTAATTTTTTTCAACGTAAGCGGACAAAACCAAATTTTCTTTTCATGAATACTTTTTATTAGCGCAATCACTCCTTCCAATTCTCACTCTACTGCTTTAGTATTAAAATGTATTAGAGTTAATAAAATTTCTTCTTCTTTGAATTTCTCTGACCTTTACCTTGCGCTTTGCTAGCTACTAGCCAAAACTATTATCTAAACATTACCAGTCCGCTTATGCTTCAACTCTTAGTATGAAGTGATGTATGATCTAACTTCTATAGATTAAAGTATAATTAACAATAAAAGACTGAATAAATTGCATAAATAATGGTAAAGAAACTAACAAAATATTGTGCATGATCTTCGTCTCAACTTTAACATATAATATATAACAATTCAATAATAAACTTGTTCAATTGATCTACAATCTCTCGAAGAGGCATAATTCTTCATTGTCAGACTAATTAAGATGTTGCTTAAAGGGAACTTATTGTTAAAGATTTCTTCATATATAGATTTTGCGTTTAACCACAACGAGATGGTCATTTCTTTCTTGGCGACCCATGATGTATGATCGTCATCCCCGCAAGACACTTTTTAAGGAAGAAGAAACAAGGCCTTTGAGAAGAAACAAGAAAAACATAATTGTGATGTACTTTTCCTTAGAAACAATATCTCAGCGTTTTGCTCAGTTGTCTTCTTTGACATGGTGTCTTCAACCCTTGTTGCTTGTAACAGCGCTGATTCTTATCTGTCATTGTGTAACCTCAAATGTGTTCCTCAAATGAGTAATCGATGATGAAACATACCACGTTTGTGCACGATTCGATCCGGAAAAGGCGCAAATGAAACTCGTAAAATTTCAAAATATGTGAGCAACTTCGAAATCTGGAGGCAAAGTCAACAAGAGGCCAAAAGAATTTTCCTATAAATGCCATTTTCAATTTTTTCGGAATTTTTACTATTGGAGAAATTTTTAAATATTTACACTGGTGATCTCATTTTTTTTCTCTGTTTTTCATCACATTTCCTCAATTTTTCTTCGCCAGATTTTTAGATTATTTTTTCTGATTTTACTACAATTTTCTATGAATTTTGCAATTTTACAATTATCAAAATACGTAGGAAATACGCAGAAAATACGAAATCCAAAAATACACGGAAGTCCAGATCCCTAGAAACTCCCATAGATAGCGTTTTGGAGGAGGGGATATCTAGATTCATCGGTTTTGGATCTTGCAAAATAGAAAAATCTTCGAAATTAAGGCAATAATACTGCACGTATATAGCTCAAAGGAGCGTTATAGCTCACCATGAGCGTTATAAGCTCCCCATGAGCGTATATTAGTCTATCTGAGGCGATAACGCTCATCATGAGCGTATATCACACTCCCAATGAGCATATATTACAGCTATTTGTGCTCGTCTCTCCGCGCCTATAAATAATACGGCCTTGTCCTCTCGAGTTTTACGAGGACTTCGACGACTCAACTTTCACGACCCCCGGCTATACTACGAGCACACACGAGCCTTATGCATAGTCTCTTGTCCCATACACATACTCATTGAAATTCGGTCTGCGCCTCTTTTCGATCGATTCGTCGCAGATCGGATATTCATTGATGTATAATCTGGAGATTATGTGACACCAAAAGAAACTATTATGTTGTTCACTGCTTTTTAATCCTTTGTGATCTCTTATGTAATTGATTACGCTATGTGTTGGGAAGTTTAATTCAATATATAATGGTAGAAACTACACTTTTTTTATTTATGTTCATGTAATATATGGTTATGTTTAACTTTCGTTAATTCATTGTACCTTTATTTTTCATTGTTATGTTTACTTGTGTGCTAAGTCATTACTAACATTCTCTTTGTGTTTGTATATGCCATCTTCAACGAATCATTTATTCGATTTAATGTTTTATTCGATTAATAAACAATAATTTGATTTGCAGTGACAAGGTGAGGATGGCGTATATATTATATTTATGTTTTTCATATTTAGTGTATTTTCTCATGGTGGATGTATCCATATTGTTATATATATTTTATCACGCTTGTATATACTGCTTAAAAAACAAGACCGAAATTCAATTGCGTATCACATTAAAGTCAGATAATCATGGACGACCGGTTTTTCAGACACTTTGTTAATATTGACTAATAATCAGTGATCGCTTATCCATTATAGAAGTCATTGTTTGTACATAATAGAACCCACCTAATAATATTAGATTAGTGCGTTTTCAAGATCATTCAATAGGCTCTTTGAATTCAATTGTATGATTTATGGAACTACAATGAGCCGAGTGAGGCCGCTACATGCGGGCGGATTGGGTTACTGATTCAATCCGTACAATGTCCCCGAACCCATACTTTGGTTACTGGACCTATTGTGGGGCCATTAGTTTGGCACAATGTTCGGGCGTCGTGAATAACCTATATAGGCAGGGTGGCGATCCCCTCAATTCGACAACACACCCCAACGGCATCACATGCGGATTCCATGCTCAATTCCATGACACTGAAGCTGAGGTAGGTCACGCCCCCTAAGGCGGGGCGAAGCTACAGTTTTTGGCGACGTTTACTGGGGATAATCCCATTTGGTGAGTGGACAGACTTGAAGTCTCGTAGTTCGCATATTCATAATCAATTGAATTTGCTTTGACCCTTCGATAGGGTCATGTCCTAGGCACATTGGTCTCATATGGGATGTTCTATGCTCGAGATCCCTTAGGGGGGGATTTTACCTTGGTTGCATGTGGTTAATGGATCATGGCTAAGGTAGTCCTATCCCGCCATGCGAGGTATGCACGTGTTACTAGATGCGTGTATATAAGGGTATCTCGGCCATACATCGCAATGTTGTGTGTGTGAAATTGGACCCAGCTCTACTTTTAGGCATGGTACACTATCAGACTTAACCAAGCGACCTATGGTTCATTAGATCCTGACCTTAAGTGAATAAATTGGATTTGTGTTTCAATTAATGTGCTTGTTAACTTGTGACTCTTCATTCAGATCAAAATTCTTAACCAATAATTAAGCCCAGTCCCTCAATCTATGGTTCAAGACTTGAAGTTCGATGATCCATTAGGCCCATTCCAATCCAACTCAATTTCAAACTCAATTCGATCCCAATCCAAGAATCTTAAATCTGACTTAGATTCAACCTTTTGAACTTAAACTGAATTAGGTTCAATTCAATCTTAATTCAAGAACTTAAATTGAATTAGGTTCGTTTTCAATTCCAATTCAAACCATGAATCTGAATTAGGTTCAATTCAATTTCAACCCAAGAACCTTAATCTGAATTAGGTTCGTTTCAATTCCAATTCAAGACCATGAATCTGAATTAGGTTCAATTCAATTTCAACCCAAGAGCTTAAATCTGATTAGGTTCGCTTCAACTTCAATCTAAGAACCTTAAAACTGAACTAGGTTCGATCATAGACTCAATCCTAGAACTTTGATTCAAGGCTAGGCCATTCAATTTCAGTGGCTCGTAGGTCTAAGAGTCCTTAATTCTGAAATAGGCCATCTTAGGTTTGAATCTTTCTCAAGTCTAGCACCTTAAATTTGAATTAGGTCTAGCCCATTCAAGTCCAGTTTCAAAATCAAACACTCAAACTTTATCCATTTCAAAACCAGTGTCGGGTCCACTAAGTCGGAGTTTTCAGTCACGATCCCCATGATAGGCCCAAGGAGGCAAGAAGTCAAACAATCCTACACTCCACAAAGGCCCATGTCTCTTGACCTCCATCATCACAAAAAAAGCCTAATCCTATACCTCCTTGGCCCAACTGGAAAAATCAAACACCACTACCATCAAAGCCTCATGGTCACACGCCAAGTGCGGATCAATGATCCGTCGCGGCTTCTCTAGATTGAGTCATAGAGTCCTAGTCCTAGCTATATGTCCTTTCATTCCTGTCCCTTGAGTCTATGTAGTCTCTTGCTATAAATAAGCCATGTATGTTTCAGTTTTCATTCAGCAATAAAATGATTCATTTGTTTTGGCACTATTATTTCTATGCAAGTCTCAACACTCATTGGCCACAATTGGTTTAATCTATACTGATTTAACTATTGAATTGAACAATGCCCAAGAGAGGCCTTCTTCACAGCTCCACAAAAATGACCCCTCCTTCCATTCCCTCTATCACATCAAATCAAAATCCCTTGCAACCATTTGAGCCACAACACTATCATTTAGCCTATATTCTTTCATCACCCACATCTACCTAACCCTTTGGACCAAACGGTGCGTAGGAAAAGACACGTGCAAAAGAAAGAAAAGAAAAAGAAGAATAAATGGGCAAAAAGAAAAAGCAAAAATAAAGTTCAATGCCAGTTATACGAAAGTCATCAAAAATGCAAATCCAAAGCTCAAAGCCCAGATCAAATAAAAAGCAAAAGTCTAAAAAGCACACAGCGCACTGTGGGTTCACTTCATGGTTCAAGCCTTTTTCAACCTCAAACCACAGCCTCACATTACAACACAAAAGCCCTCTCGCACGAGGCATTGTCCAAATCACATCAGAATACGGTGGTTCTGATTCCGAAAGGATACGTAGGAAGCCTCTCCTCGAGGTTCGATCACATTAACATTAATCGTTTGAGGCTTTTGAGTGCTTGACTTGCTAAGAATTTGATAATGGTTTGCCAGTCTAGAACCTGACATAGCTCATACTTGAACTACATCATTAGCCAACTCGCATCTAGCCACATCTTTGACCCTTAGCACAAATTTGACCCTTTTTATTTCTCGAACCATAGCTCATTCTTTGGTCACCTTCAAGGACTCATTGACTAATCCAAGAAGTAAAGCCACCTGACTTTGGGTTAGTTACATCTTGTTGGGGAACTCATCCATACAATCTATCCACCTTCCATATGTTGACTCTAAGCGCGTCAAACTACATTGTCTCAAAGCCTCGCTGGGGCTCGTCGCCATCATGCCTTAATTTCCAGTTGGGGGTCTTTTGTCTCTAAGGCCTATTACGTGTTAAGTCTATTGCTATCAGTGAAAATCATGAAAATTCGCTTATGACCCTGTCACTTTCCAATCAAAGTCACTGTCTCGCCATGTTAAGTCAAGTCGATGTGAAGTTCAGTTCAAATTTCAGCTCTAGTCACAAGTCACGTCCGAGTCAAGCCATAGCTCGTCCAAATGTACCTTTCTCTAAGTCACTTTTCAAGCAGCACTTTTCTAATAGGCCCTTTCAAAGACTCTCTCAAATCATGTCTTGAACCAGACTTAGACAAGGCCTTTTCAAAGACTTCTCAAATCATGTCTTGAACAGACCTAGACAGGCCCTTTCAAAGGCTCACTCAAATCATGTCTTGAACCAGACCTAGACAGACCTTTCAAATTCAAAGGCCTCTCAGAATATGTCTAGAACCAGACCTAGAAAGACCCTTTCAAACTCAAGGACTCTTTCAATTATGTCTTGAACCAGACTAGACAAGGCCCTTTCAAATTCAAAACATCTCTCAGATCATGTCTAGAACAGACCTAGACAAGACTTTCAAATTCAAAGACTCTCCCAAATATGTCTAGACCAGACCTAGACAAGATCCCTTCAAATTCAATGACTCTCTCAAATCATGTCTAGAACCAGACCTAGAAAGACTCCTTCAAATTCAATGACTCTCTCAGAATCTGTCTAGAACCAGACCTAGAAAAGACCCTTTCAATTCAATGACTCTCTCAAATCATGTCTAGAACCAGAACTAGACAAGACTCCTTCAAATTCAAAGACTCTCTCAAATCATGTCTAGAACAAACCTAGACAAGACCCTTCAAATTCAATGACTCTCTCAATCATGTTAGCTAGAACAGACCTAGACAAGACTCTCTTCAAATTCAAAGATCTCTCTAAATCATGTCTAGAACCAGACCTAGCAAGGCCCTTTCAAATTCAAAGACTCTCTCAATCATGTCTAGAACCAGACCTAGACAAGACCCCTTCAAATTCAATGACTCTCTCAGAATCATGTCTAGAACCAGACCTAGACAGACTCCTTCAAATTCAATTTACTCTTCAAATTATGTTAGAACAGACCTAGACAGACTCTTTAAATTCAATTCAATGGCTCTTGCCCCTTTTAATCTCAGGTCACAAGTTACAAGGTCACACATTGCATGCAAATTTCGCTAGACATAAAAACAGACCTATGTCGTCACCAGGTAGTCCTTAATCCTGAATTAGGGCTATCATTTCAAGTCAATGCTCATTCCTCGGAAAGCATGGGACGCGCCTGCATTCTCCCATCAGCCGAACGAGAATGATTGCTCGAGGACTCAGACCGCACGGACACGGCTACAGGTAAAACTAACCTTTGTTTTGCAGGTACCCGGGGCGAAAAAAGGGTGACTCAGGATCGCAGAACGTCTGAGTGCTCTCCGTCCGAATCGAATACTTTGACGTTCGTCTTACGAGACTTACGTCTTCCAGACTCAGTCAAAGTGGGGGTTCTGTAGACACCCAAATGTGTCTCCCAAATGAGTAATGATGATGAAACATACCACATTTCGTGACGATTCGATTCCGAAATAAGTGAAGTCACACTCGAAATCATGAGGCAAGGGTCAAACAAGAGGCAAAAGAATTTTCCTTAATCATTTTCTATTTTTCGGAATTTTCTACTAACTGGAAGATTTTTTAAATAATTTTACACTGGTGATTCTCATTTTTTTTTCTATTTTTCATCACATTCCTCACATTTTTCTGAGTTGTGCCAGTATTTTTAGATTATTTTTCTGATTTTTCTAACAATTTTCTACGAATTTTGCATTTTACAATATCAAATACGTAGGAAATACCAGAAAATACGGAAAATACAAAAATACATGAACGTTCCAGAATCCCTAGAACTCCCTAGATACGCGTTCTGGAGGAGGGGATATCTAGATCATCCGTGATCTTGCAAAATAAAAAAATCTTCGAAATTAAGGCAAAAATACTGAACGTATATAGATTCATCCTTTTATTTTCATTGTTATGTTATTGTTGCTAGTCATTACTAAATCTCTTTGTGTTTTGTATAGCCATCTTCAACAATCATTTTATTCGATTTAATCGTTTTATTCGATTTAAACTACAATAATTTGATTGCAGTGACAAGGTGAGGATGGCGTACATATATTATATATGTTTTCATTAATTTATGTTCTCATGGTGGATGTATCCATATTGTATATATATATTTCTATCCACTTGTAATACTGCTTAAACAAGACGGAATTCAATTGCGTATCACATTAAAGTCAGATAATCAGTGGACGACCGGTTTCTAAGCACCTTGTTAATATTGACTAATAATCAGTGATCGCCTTATCCATTATAGAAGTCATTGTTTGTACATAATAGCAACCCACCTAATAATATTAGATTAGTGCGCTTTCAAGATCAATTCAATAGGCTCTTTGAATTCAATTGTTATGATTTATGGACTACAATGAGACCGAGTAGAGGCGCTACATGCGGGCGATTGGGTTACTGATTCAATCCGTACCATGTCGAACCATACTTGGTTACTGGACCTATTTGTGGGGCCTTAGTTTGGCACCAATGTTTCGGGCGTCCTGAATAACCTATATAGGCACGGTGGCGATCCCCTCAATTCGACAACACACCCAACGCATTCACATGCGGATTCCATGGCTCAATTCCATGACACTAGAGTTGAGGTCACGCCCCCTAAGGCGGGGCGAAGCCTACAGTCATAAATTGAAACTATTCCTCCCGTGAATATGTCAATCTTCACATTCATTGCAAACATGTTTCTCACCGGAAAGATTCAGCTCTGAAACAATTGTTATAACTAATGCAAGAAAGATAGAGTAACGATTAACAAAAACAACACACAGAATTTACGTGTTCGCCGACAATGTTGCAACTAGTCATAGGAAGGGTGGGGAGAAATTTTATTGAACTTGCAGGAAACTCATAATACAAATATTGTCTAGGATATGGAAAATAGTAGTTTTTATAATACTCTTAAATAGAAAATTGAAAAAGACCCAAAGATAAGCCCAACAGAAAACAATAGCTAAACATAATTTTGGATGATTCAAACCTAATGCCCAAGACTCCTTTTATAAGGAGAAGAAAAACAAGCCTTTGTTATACTTCCGGTGTGGAATCAAGGTATAACTTCAAGGATTCAAGGAATAACCTTACAACAAGCATAAACCTCTATTTAAAGAGCTGATGTACCAACCATGAAATTCCCTTGCTGTTGTTGAGACAAGTTAATATTAACCCAAGCATATCCTCCTATTTCTTCCTTCTTCAACCAGGAATAACCTATGAAGCATGGAAACTTCTAAGACTAAGCATTTCCACGTTTCTAAAAGTCACAAACTCGAAAAATCTTAGGAAATTCTTTGTAAACGTTGCTGAAACTTAAAATAAAAATCGAAAACGTTTCCTATATCGAAAACTCTACGAACGTCATGTTTCCTATATAAGAAACTCTACGAATACTACAAAAGTAACGTTTTGGAAACTCTATAGCTTACAAACACACACATTACCTCAACTAATGTACTTCATATTTGGATGTACATTGTTTACTTTGTAACCATTTATTTCACTTTTTAGAACTAGCGTTTCTTGGCACTTTTACAAACACACACATTACCTCAACTATTCTTAAATCGTTCATTATTGGTTATTTATAATCTTTCAATTTCACATTGACAATGTAATGTGTCAATTTAGGAGAAGAGAAATTTATTGTTGGGAGGAGGGAAATGAAAAATCCATGTATTACAACAGGTATTGCAACGACTTTTTAGTGCCGTTGCTAAAACATTTTATAGCAACGGAAAAAATTAGGTCGTTGCAAAAACTTGTTGCGAAAAATGGTTTTTCTTGTAGTGATAATAATGTGAAGTTTTAATTAAATGAAGTACAATTTCGTAATACACTGTAAATTATATGTTTATTTCTATCATTATCTGACTTTAATATTTTTATTTGTTGGTAAGATAATTTTAGAGTTTTTAATTAATTTTTATTTATCTTTTAACGTTTTCCCGCTTCCTTGTTTTTTACAATTCACGTTTCCCCGTTTCTGAAAAGTTTCTATTTCGGAAACTTCAAGCATTTSCGAAACTTTAGTTTGTGATGTTTTAGCAACTAAGTGAAGTTCATGGTGCTAAGTGCACCTAAGTAACAATTTAGAGTGTTGAGGCCAATTTTCCCTATTATAAATGATCACATTGATATTTGATATTTATACATAATTAATAAAGTTGATACAGAAATGAAATTGAAATTCTTCATACACCATTTTTTACAAAGTATGATGTAATCAGGTTACATATATTATATATTTATATATATTATATATATATTTAATAATATAAAACTAAATATATATATATATTATATATAAAATTTTAACAAAAAAAAAATTAATAACACAAAAAAGTTTAATATAAAAAAATTTCGTGTATGCATAGGTAGCCAAGACGATAAACTGAACGTTTGTACTGCATCTTAATTTTTTAAAGATTTCAAACTTTTAATTATAAACTCATGGTGACATATATGTTTTATTAATCCGTACAAAACTTTAATTAAAGCATAATATTGGAAAGAGATGAATCAGTATTGCAATTTTCAAAAGGAAAAAAATTAAAGCAGAAAATCACATGTTTCCTTTTTTATGTGATAAGACGAAGTTAGCTACAACCTTAACTACGAAGTAAATAATTAATTAGGTTAATAAGGGGTTTTTTTTTCAAAACATTCATTCAAACATAATATTGGAAAGAGATATAAAATTAATGCAAATTAAAGGAGAAAATGACATTTGTCATTTTATGAGGTAGGATGATGTCAGCTTGACCTGTTTTAGTATATAGTTATAGATTTCAGTCACACTTTATTCAATGAAGGTAGTTATTATAATTGGACCATCAAAAGAAAAAAAAAACAGCAAAACTATCTTACCCTTTGTAAATGTCCTTATTTTTTTACTTCCTCATAACTCAAAAGGATGATTAAAGCTTTCCTTTTGAGTTATGTTTCACATTACTTGTTATACTTCTTTTTCTATTATATACTAGTAAGTTTTTTAGGTAAATTTATCATTTTACCTTTATTAAACTGGGGACCTGTAGGCCGGCGTGTACCCTTATCGAGCCTTGGCCTACGTTGATTTTGTTCGTAGGCTTGAGCCACGGATCCCGCACATGAGTGCGTTGGGGTAGTGTTGTCGAGTGGGGAATTGTCATCGTGCCTATACAGGTTAATCACAGACGCCCGAAAACATTGGTGCCAATTTAATAGCCCCACTGTCTTATCCAGTAACCAAGTCGTGAGTTTGGGGAAATGGTACGGAATGAATCTTTGACCCAATCTGCCCACATGTAGCAGCCTCTACTCGGTCTCATTTTAATTCCATTCGATTAAATCCATTGAATACACAACAACTTAGCAATTTTCTCATTAGGAAGTGCTCAAGCCTTAGAAAACTATTACAAGAGTGAGTTTCTATCATGCACATATCACTACCTAGCCTAATTGTTGTGACCACTTCAAATTAATCAAATTAATATGGTACTTAAGATCCGTTTGTCCATGATTAATCTGAATTTATTGTGAATCAAACGATTTTCGGTCTTGTTTAAACAATCAAGAGCGTCTCATGCATAAACAATGACAATAATACATATGCGATGATAATCTATATGCAAGAATAGAAAATTCAAATATATATCAACTTACCTTGTATCGCTATCAACACAAAAGAAAACAAAGCTTAGTGTATCAAAGCTTTGCTTTCAATTGAATCGCTTATCACAACAAAAGAAATTGTTAGCATAGACAATTACAATTAAAAAAAATCGATAAGGTGAAAACAATTGAAAATGAATGAATTTACATGATTTAAATTAAAAAGTGAAAGTATTATATTAATCAAAATTAATAATGAAAAGAAAAGAGAAAGTTAGATTGAATAGCCTRAGAATTTGTACCTAGATTCGCAAAGAAACGACTCCGAAAGTTGCGACGAATTCGAAAACCTTGGATGATGTCAGTGATTTGTGTGAGAGAGGTTTTTG
Organism: Bassia scoparia; assembly: GCA_008642245.1. Taxonomy (NCBI): domain Eukaryota; kingdom Viridiplantae; phylum Streptophyta; class Magnoliopsida; order Caryophyllales; family Amaranthaceae; genus Bassia; species Bassia scoparia. The sequence goes on along the minus strand of SNQN01008002.1, from coordinate 13,591 downwards.
AGAGCTCTGAATTGCACTACGCACAAGAGAATTCGTTGATCTTCTATTAAGCACCGAGAGCATGTATTTATTGGCATATATGGAAGGATAGATAGCAAAACAACTTCATATATATATATGATTACAGGAAAAGTATACCTAAAGATAGGATTCATATATACACTAATTAGAAGCATATATACGCTTCGGTTTTCTATATACGCTTGTGCTAACATGGTTGTCATGTCAGCAAATTCGTATATACGCTCGGGTTGTTTTTATCTATCCTTTGTTCCGTATTTTGCATCTGTATTTTTGGAAATAATTGCTATCTGAATTAACCTTTATCCACTTTTTGATAAACTTGGTGGACAAGATTAATCTTCTAGAATATTCCGGATCATTCCCGAATCATCTGGATTTATCTAAAAATTTATGAATTTATTAAGTTATGAAAATCATTTCACAAACTTACAAAAAGATAGAAAATCAAAGAAATATTTAAAAATATATATATTTAAAAATAATCACGAAATCAAAAAATGAGAGGATTAAGATGAAAATGACAAAAACTTAAAAATGACCTTTATAAATAATTCTAAAAAATCATTTTTACTAAGAAAAAATGCCCTAAAAATAGAAAATAATTAAAATAACTATTTTTTCGCCTATTATTGGGCTCTCGACATATGATTTCAAACTCAACTTTAATTCAACTCGTGCAAAAGGGGTTATGGTTTATGGATTTTGTCGCGACTTTCTGAATCAAATCTATTTCGTGATGTCGTATTTTTCCTCATCGACTATTCAATTTGGGGAGATCTTTTTAGGTGTCTACAACGACGTTCATCATCAAAGCAAGTCATAGGCATCAACACCATCAGGCCATGTCATTACCCTTGGCTCGTAGAGGCACAATCCTTCAAGGCACGACGGTCGTAGGTTCAACACATGAGCCGTCCAGGCATGACCCATGCCTACATTTACTTGAAACAAAATAACAATTTATCACTGACGACTCTACCCAAGTAATCATCCCAACCAAAACTCTCATCTTCTAGGAGTTGGCAGTTTGGCACCCACAACAAGTGTCGAGTGGTTATTATAGTTGCAATTAAATTGATACGAAAAACAAGTATTTTTTAGGGTTTTTTTTGTGAGAGACCATTTTTCTCAAGGTCAGTTTGTGACAACAAACTTTTCCAAGCTTAATTGTCTTGCTTATACCGTTTTCTAGCTATTTGAGGTGTTAACCACTATCTATTGGCCGAATTTTGGCGTTGAACTCATGCAAAATCCATTTTTTTATGTTAATTCCACTATTTCAACCTTGATATCGTCAATAAAACCCTAAATTTTTTAATCAATTCCAGGGTTTTTAATGGAAATTATGAATCGGGATTTTTCGGGGTGAGAGAGTTTGAGTTTAGAGGGAATTTAAGGTGGAAATGGGGGGGAAATAATATAATTGGTGAAAACGGGGAAATATAGTTTTAAAATGAGTTTTACATATGGTCAACACATGAATCTAACCATGAGATGATGGTAAAAAATTCAAGTAGTCAGAAAAGATGGTTTCAAACAAATAAAAGAAATCCTATTATTTATCTTTTTTTTAAGGGGAACGATTTCATTAATTAAAAGCCATACGACATCTACAAACAGCAAACAGGGAACAAGAATTACAATCAATCAGAAAATTAACAACTTCTTTTATGCTATGCTGATGAACCAGATCGACAATAGTAGCACAGCCCCTGTAGCCACGCTGGAAAATACAGCCAACAATAATAGGAGCGTCTATCAAACCATAGTCCGGTGAAGTAACCGTAATCTCTAACGACTGCAACCAAAATCCCAATGCCAATTGAAGAGAAGTATAGCCAAAAACCAAGAAACCGACCAAGCAAACCAAATTAAAAGATGACTCCCTAAAAGCATGCAAAACCCTAACCCTAAAAAAACACCCTTGTTCAATCAAGCCACCGTCAATGGAGCCCTGACCACCAGCGCCGCCAGTCATTCGAACCATGCTCCTCGTGCCAAGACCTAACCCTTCAACCCTAATAGAGAATAATCCTTCCAAGGTCTCCCCACGAGCAACCCGATCAAGTCGCACCAGGAGAACAGCCCCCTTAAGCGGCCATTCTGCGGAAGACAACCAAGCAAACACCACATACCAAAAGAAGCCGACGCCGACCCGAAATCGAAGAAGGGGGCTGATTGGCTCACTTATTAAACCAACTAACAATAAAAACCCTAAGATGTGAGTCGTAAGACAACAAAGCGGGCTCGACGCAATCGTCCCGAAGCCACGCGCCACCCCATCAAAGCCCTTCAGGGGAATAAAGATCAATACAGGGCCAACAACTGGTTCACCCACCCCAGACCTCCCTTCACACCACCTTAGCAAAGCCATCTCCTCCAAAGAAAGGAAGGAGAAACGCACAACCCCATTACTACTACGCAATCCCTCGACACAACACAACACTGACGAAAAAAGGGGGAGGGGACTCACCGGCCCAGAGGGCTGCCGATGAGTCCCCGACGAAAGGAAAGTAGTGAGGGGAACTAAGAACGGCAAGAACTCACGAACCCTAAAAGAGGGACTTCCTAAACCCRACGAGGAGGGACTCACAAAAACTTTTTATCCTATTATTTATCTTGTACATGCTAACCGGACAAATAATGTTGGCTAATAGAACATTATAAGATGGAGGGAGTTATCATAGGTGCATAAGAAAAAGGAGAACTATCACCATAATATTTATCCCAAATCTAATTATTACTCCATATATTGAACACCCCCCCCCAACACAAATATGACACATGGATCATTACAATTCATTCCATTCTTACAATTACACTTCATTTCTCTTTCTCTTAATGACACATGTTATCATCATCAATTATTATATTAAATTTAACTCTCAATTTTGTAAGCATTTTTTATATATATTCCCTAATCTTTTCAAATTTCTAACTCATAATAACCTACTCACATCGTAACAAAATAAACGTAACAATTTTACTTTCGACACTATTCACATTTTTCGCTTCGATCATGATTTGTGACTTATACTTGAGAAAAAAATATAGTCAATTGACATCTCATTGAATTTGTCTCAACTTGTAGTTTTTATGATCTAGTGTTTATAATTTTCTCAAAAACATAATTAGAGATATTAATCTTTAAAATTCTATCTCGTCATGCGTGTAAAGTACAATTATTGCAATAATTTTGTTATGGAGGGAGTACTAATTTCTCTTACTATTATCTTTTAGTTTCGATCTTGTAGGCATGTGCCCTTATCGGGTATGTCCTACGTCGATTTTGAATTTAGGGCTTAGGCCACAGAAACCGCATGTGAGTGCGTTGGTGGAGTGTTGTTGACTGAGGGGATCACCGCCGTGCCTATATAGGTTAATCACGAACACTCAAAACTTTGGTGCCAAACTAATAGTCTCACTGTTAGGTCATGTAACCAAAGTGTAAGTTTGGGGACATGGTATAGATAAGATCTTTTACCCAATCCGTCTGCATGTAGCGGCCTCTACTCAGTCTTATTGTAGTTCCATTAATCATAATCATTGAATTCAAAGTGCCTATCGATTTGATCTTAGAACGCACATTAACCTAATATTACCACAAGGGTTGTTTTCTATTATGCATCATCGCTAGCTATCCTAGCAATTGTGACCACTCTGAATTAATCAAATTAATATAGTGCCTAAAATCCGTTCGTCCATAATTATTCTAAATTTAATGTGATTCAAGCAAATTCCAGTTTTAATTAAGCAAATAATTGAGTTATAGACACAAAAATCAACAATAACATATATGGAAATCAAAATTCGAATATATGCGAATTTACTCACCTTGAATCTCTATCAAAGCAAAAGAAAACAAAGCAAGGTTAGAGTATCAAGAGCTTTGCTTCCAATTGAATCGCTTATCACAACAAAGGAAATCGTTAGCATTGACAATTACAATTAAAACGATTGCAATATGTCAAAAACYATTGAAAACGAATGAATTTACTTGATTGAAAACCAAAAGCAAAATGAATTCAATGTATTATAATAATCAAAATTAATAACAAGAGAAGAGAGAGAATTTGGTTGAATAGCCTCAGAATTTGTACCTAAATCTGCAAAGATACGACTCTGAATGCTGCGACGAATTCGAAGGACTTTTGATTTTGAGAGAGGTTTGTGTTTGTGGATTGAATTTGAATGAGAGAGAGACACTTTTGAGAGCTTTGAATTGCAATTCGTATGATGATTTTCATTAATCAAATATTGATTTTCATTGATTTTTGTTGATCGATGCTGGTTTTTGTTGATGTTCGATTAAGCACCGAGAGCATGTATGTATTTATAGGCGTATACGAAGGATAAGATAGCAAAGACTAATTCTATCTATCTTTCGTCTGATATCTTTGGGAATTTTTGCATCTATATATTTTGGATCTAATCTGTTATCCGAGAATTAACCTTTATCTAATTTTGGCTTTCTTGGAGATCAAGATTAACCTTCATGAATATTCATGATTATTCTCGAAATTTTTGGATTTATCTTAGAATTTCTGAATTTATTTATTTTCAAAAATTATTTCACAAACTTATAAAAATCATAGAAAAATCAGACAAATTATTTGAAAATACTGGCGAACTCAGAAAAAAGAGAAGAATAAGATGAGAATAAAAATATTAGAAATGACCTTTAGAAATAATTATAAAAATTCGTTTTGCTATGAAAAATGGCCTAAAAATAGAAAATAATTAAAATAATATTTTCCGCCTATTATTGGGTCGTCGCTGTATGATTTCGAACTCAACTTTAATTCAACTCATACAAATGTGTTTGATTTATGGATTTCACCATAACTTTCGGAATCAGATTTATTTCGAAATATCGCAGTTTTTCTCATCGACTATTCAATTTGGGGAGACACTACTTTTGGGAATCTATAGATCTTCTTTCATCTCCCTTTSTTTTATCTATTTCATTGTTATAAAGTCTACTACAGTCGCTTGAATACAATTTATCTCTTTATATATTTAATATTTTAAAAAGAAGATCGAAATCAACACGATATGAAATATCTCTTAAAATTTAATTAAGAAATAATACATAGTAAAACTAACACAATCATCTATGTGAAAAAACTACACGTGACAATTTTTTAAAACTTTCATAATTCTTTATTATTTTTCTCACAATTGGGTATTCCTATTTTATATGTTATGCTATTCAATTCTCCCAAAATTATACAAAATATAAAGTTCAATTGAAAATGTTGCATGTGCGTGCATTGCATGGTTAAAAAAACTATTTGACATTGTGACATGAATGGATAGAGTTATTGTAATTGCACATTAAAAGAAAATGTATTACCAAATAATTTAGCCCAATCTAACATTATAAGGGTGAAGTATTGAGCTATCACTGTTATAGTCATAAAACTAGATAATTCCCGAACATATGCTCGGTTTCTAAATAAAATAAATGTTGCTCTAAACTAAATCAAAATTAAATATTTTTAAATTGTAATTATTTAAAATAAATTTTTATTTTTGAAAAAATAAATAAATATAAAGTTACATATAAATAAATATATAAAATTTTACTCAAAAGCACATTTATTAACATTCATTTAATGRTTTTTTACATTTTTTATGCAATAATTAAAAATGTGTGTTTAGGAGGYAAATTTGAGAGGGAAAATATGGGAGGTGGGGATTGCTTTAGTAAGTGTTATTAGATTCCTCCATATCATTTTAATTTCAACAAACTGAAGATTGCAGACTCTTAGGCAAAAGTTGTAAAGGATATTTAACTAAGCTTAATTGTATTTGGTGTTGACATAATGTAAGTTGCTCATATAATAGAGGAGAGAGAAAGTGGACCCCTTTGGGTAATAAACCCATGCACATGGTTTTTTGGGGTGAAAAACAAAGTGAAATCCATATTTGAGTGGTTGTCATGAAAAACTAAACATAAAAAGCAAGGGTAATATAGTAATTTCAATACAATTTTTTAATCCAAAATAGAAAGTTTGAGTTTGTTGCAATTAATATGATATTTCTAAATATGAAATTTGTTGCAATTAAAATGATACGGAGAAAGTATGATATATACTTACTACGTTTCATGAAAAAGGTGTTATACACAATTTGGGGGGTCAAAATAATATTGGAAACTAAGGAAAAATTGTCAACAACTACCCACTTTTTTGTCACTTTTGAAAACAACTACCCAGTTTGTTTTTTATTTAAAACAACTACTCACTTTTTATGTTTTGTTTGCGAATCACTACCCACTTTCAGAATTTGAATCTTGCGGAAGGCATAACTACTTGAAAACAACTCCAAATCACGTGATTCTTGAGCCTATTTCATGTACTTTTTCGAGATCTACAACTTTTAATAAGGAACCATGTCCAAAACACGGATGGATAGATGAGAAAAGGCTAAAAACTAAGTGTGACGAGGTTTGGGTAGTTGAGTTGTTTTGGTGGGTGTTGGGTGGTTTTAGAGGTGGGAAACAATAAAGTTAGGTGATTTTGCAGTTGGGATGCCACATTGGGGTGGTTTGGGGTGGTTAATACGGTGTTAAGGGGCCAAAACCAAAAGTGGGTAGTGATTCGCAAAAAAATTGAAAAATTGAAAATATGGGTAGTTGTTTTCAATAAAAAAAACAATCTGGGTAGTTGTTTTAAAAATTGGAAAAAAAGTGGGTAGTTGTTGGCAATTTTTCTAGGAAACTAATATAATAATAAAGGAAGTGGTGTTAAAAATTAAATTTAGATTGAAGAGAGAATTATATATAATTTCATTTTTTAATCAATGTGAGTGTGTCGCAAGTGGATTTAGTGGCGGACCTACAATAGGTCCTGGTGGGTCAAGTGTACCACCAGGAGGCCCAAAAAATTTGGAATTTTTTTATTAAAAAAATCTAGTAAGTAAAGTATAAAACAAAGTCTAGACAAATTATATCTCAAGTTGTTGCCTTAGATCAGTGGTCCAGGAGTTTTGTTAATTTGAGGCAATATTCAGTAGGTCGCGTGTTCGATTCCCCATACACACCTTTTTTATTTTTTTTCCACATCTTATCAACAAAGCATTACGACACGGTCGACACTCCCTCTCCTTTTCAGTTTTCCAATTACACTTCCAATTTCCCAATTTCAATTTCATCCCAATCTCAAACCCTAACTCAACAATCGTCAACGCCTTAACGGACCTCCGCGGCTCCTGACCTACTGTCAATAGTCAACCATCGTCGGCGTGTCCCTCTGCGGCTCTGCCTTCGACCTTTGTCGTCCTTCACTCATTCGGTCCTTCTAGTTCCAAGTGAGTATTTATTTTAATTTCATATTTTTATTTCATTATTAATTATTGATATCTAAATATGTTGTTAATTTGTTTGTTAATTGATGAAACATATTCCGATAATCTGATATATTCTGACTTTATTCTGAATTTTTTTTCTGAATTTTTTGATAAGATTTATTCTGAATTTATGATATATAATATATTGATAAATGATTATTGATATATATTTTTTATTGATAAATTGTTTATTATAAGTGAGTAATTAATTTGATGAATGAATTGATGGTTTAATATAAATTGATAAATTGTTTCATACTTGATACTTTCATAGTTTCATTCTTTGTTTAATGTTCTTAAGTGCTTTTGTTGATCAGTTTTCTAAGTTTGATAGGGAAAAATTGATTAAGCTTGCAAAATTCTATCCAAAGGAATTTCAAAGTCCTGAATTGATCTTCTTTGATCATACACTTGAGAATTACATTGTAGCTGTTAGAGGAGATGAAAGGTTTTGGAATTTGACAACTCTTAGTGAGCTTTCAATGAAATTGGTTGAGACGGGACTCTCTGAAACTCATGATAGGGTCCATTTACTTTTGAAGTTGCTGTTGCTTCTCCCCGTAGCAACCGCTAGTGTGGAAAGGGTATTTTCGGGAATGACACAAGTGAAAGAAAAATTGRGAAATAGCATGGTAGATCAAATGTTGAAAGATTGTTTGATTACTTATTTGGAGAATGATTTGTTTATGAATTTTAGCATGAAAGATATCATGAACCGATATCAAAACATGAGAACTCATCAAGAATTGTTGTAATAAGATTTAGTACTATTTTGTTGTATAATTTAAAGATCTACGTTTATTTTGTACTCTTTTGATATTTTTGATGTATTTTGTAATATTTGGTTATTAAATTTTTTTATTACAAGTTTGTTTATTAATAGTGACCCGCCAGGCGAAAATTCCTAGGTCCGCCAGGATTGATGGGTTTCCACATGGTGGATTACCACAAATAAAAATACTCCGTGCAATATAAGGTTTCCTAAAGTGAAATAAAGTGAAAATGGCAGGGCTCCATTGAACGTCAATATGAAGAAAGTGGTATGAACTTCATAGAAAGGAGGGAGTATATGAGATTCATTGAAAAAGATGAAAGGAGTTATTATGATTGGACGAAAAAAGAAAAACAATCACTCTCTTCGTGAATCCGATAAAATTTTCATTATAAATAAGTCAACTACAATTCAATTTTAATTTTATTTAGCAATAATAAGTTGTTCAAATTGTTAAATAATCACTCTCTTGTCCGAAATTGAACACTTAAAAATTGATGAAGTGATGCAAAAAATATTCTTCACTTCGACACAATCACTCAACTACAGTGACGTAATTCTTAACAAACAGTTGAAAAATTTAAAATCACAATTTGCACAACCCGCAAACCACTTGATCAACGTCAATTCAAAAAACGAACTTTCAACATAGATACGTAGAAAGATCTGAAATTATATTTTTGTTCTCTCATACTCAATTTCAATAGTGGCTGTGCAACAGTCAAATAGCTACATATGGCTTCAACAATTATTTTAAGTAATCAAATAAAGTCGCAACGCATCGCTGTGCATAAAAGGACCAGTTGAAAGAGATAAAAGGAGTTATTATGAATGGACGAAAAAGAAAAAACACCACAATCTTCGTAAATGCCAATAAATTTCAGTATAAATAGAAGGGCACCTTACTTGGTAAAACGTACTGCATATCGAAAGGCAAACCCAAAAAGCATATATGAGTGCAGATATAAAAAATGGCAAGCAAATTTAGGAAATTTTTATTGAGGAATGTGAGGCTCATTCAAGGCGCAGACAGAGCTGTAACAAAAAACGCCCTTAGCCGTCGGAGACAGCCTGTGATAAGGAGCTGCTATAAGAGCTCGGCATGCGCACGATATCAATCCACTCCCGACGGCCAACCAATGGAGCCTAAACCCAAATAGCCTCAAAATGAGTCCCTAACCTCTCCCTCTAATTCGTTCCCGCTGACATGACCTCAATCTGCTCGGCATGTGGTCATGCTGAACCTTACGCCCGAAGAAAAATCTTCACCGGCTCTGGATCGCGTCGGAAGAGACGGCCAGGAACAGAAGTGGTGTATGGTCTAAAAAAACGCGACCGTCAAAGTGGCTAATACGGGACCATGAGTACAGCCTGGCTCAAGTGCTACTCTGCGCTTCACCATACCTCTGATGGCGATGCCGTGGTCTTCAAGTGGCTCGTTTGCGTCAGAGGAGGGCGGGGACCTTGTTCCTCGGCGTTCACGGCCAGGCGATTTAACGACATGGCTGGCCGACACCGCGGAGGTTCAGGACACTGTTCAATGACGGCAGAGGCTGCAGTTGACTAAAACTAATTATGTACTATCATCAAAAGAAGGTACAAGGATGGATTCAGTAAATGGAAGGAACACTTGTTGATGTTGGGGGTAAATTGGGGATATGTGGTGGCTTAAGATTGTGTAGACATACCCTCATATTAAGGGTATCAACTTTGATCAGCCTCATATTATTAAAATCGCTCCCCAACACCCCGGCGCTCACCAACGTTGGTGGTGGACATTTTTGGAACAGATTCCATCTGCTGAAAATACTTAAGCATCAAGGCTATATACCGCTAATACTACCATATTGTGCATTGTTATTTGCACCTATTTTTTGGATGACTTTACTATTAATGACAATACATGCGTACCCCTTTAAAATTGTTCAATGTTACCCTAAGATTGAATGTACGAAGTATATAGATAGATTAAATGCGTGACTGTTCATCTTGAATGTATATGCTGATTCGTGTGAACACAACAAACCTTCATCAAGGTAATGTAAGCCCTAAATAACACATATTGTTTAGTTGCACGCTATTCGCTTGAAAAATATTATGCCTTCCATAATAGTCAATTTTACGTTCGCTAAGACCATCTCCATCTCCTGGGCAAGCCCAAATTTTCTTTCTTCTCTTCTTCTTCCTCCACCGTCATTTTTCAACTAATTCAATTTATAAACTCCTTCAAAAACTAAGTTTTGTCCAAACAATTTCTCACTCTTACTTTTTACTACATATCCCACCTCCCTTTTTAATATTAAATAAAATAATGAAGTTTTCTACTTAGATTTAATCTTTATTCTACTGATTTAATTTATATTACAAAATATCATTATAGTTTTAATGAAAGTAAATTTTGTAATTGAAAAGTCAATACATTGATGAAGCATCATTTAAGCAAAAAATCATAAGTTAATATCAATTCGTCGATCTAAAAACATAATCCAAATTTTTTAAAAAAAACACATAAAATAGGAAAAAAATACACTATATAAACATTACATTACCATTAACACCATAGATTCTAGATAGAAGTCGTCAGTTAAAGGTTACAATTTTTTTATTGTTCAATTTTTCTTCATTTGTGTGCTAATTGTTCCAAATGTGTTGAACTAAATCTCTTTTGCAACAATTATGCGATTTGAGTGTTTTGAACGTCGTTCCACCATCTCTTTGCAAAGGTAAGTTCATAGGATTCCTTGACATGTGAGAAATTTTGTGACATTGTGTTTTCTGAAAGATTTGGAAAATTTTGAAAATTTATTTCTATTTTCATAATTAGGATTATTAGGATCGCAGTAGTTGATGGAAATTTTAGGAAAGGAAACCATGAATATATGAAAGTAGAAGGGAGGAAGAAATTGGATGTGTCGAAACTAGGATCCATTTTAATAGAGCAACTAAAAGATAAGTCCATTGGGTTATTTTTTTTTTAATAAATAATTACTAGTATCTACAAATATATTAAAAGGCGTCCTAATTTATGTAATGGTGTCATGTGTCCTTTAACTCACGTGGGTGTGCTGTGTCACTTTTACCTCAGGTTAGAATTGCGCCATGTTTGCAATTTGTGTCATTGTTTGGCGCCCCAATGTTTTAATTTGTTGAAAAAAAAGACATTACATATAATGTTATAAAACAAAGTTAGATCAATGAGATTTCGAATCTCTAGATCCCCCGCGTTATTATGAATCATAACTTTACTTTGACTCACCAACTACGTATTGTATATGTTATATATACTTTTAGTAAGTATTTGTATTGCTAAAGTGTTGTTTCGCATATCAAGTTACAGATTTACATGGTAGGAGTATCCTCTTGTCGAAATTTTAAATAACACGTGGCCAACAATCATTTCGCATTTTTGATTATCGAGTGACCTACAAATCTCGGACGGAAAGATGGCGGAAGAAGTCTACGAGTGCAAAAATACACAAATAACGAAGCACACAACAAGAATTGAAACAATGACGAGTCCAAATTTTTCTAGCGCCGTTAATTTACCGTTCAGCGTTCTTTTCCCAACTAAAAATTGCATCAACCCATTTAAGTGGCACTGCAATAATTGCTCAATAAATTTGATATCCAACTCATTTGGGTGGCACTCGATTTGCTCAAAACCTACGCATAGCAAAAACGAATGTACTCACACCTTTTTCCAAAAGTAAATATAATTTTCGTGTGCATTTAAGAAGAAGTTTTGAACAATTTCGGATTTCTTATTCATGTCATTAATTTCTGTTTTTTAAAATGTATCTTACTTAAAACACCAATCTAATGAAACTTTATTTATGTGAGTAACTGTGATATACTGAACTCCCTATTGAACTTCTTTAACTTAGTCCTACTCTCTTATTTAAGGTGGGTGTCTTAGCTCAATGACAATACAGAATTGTTGCAATCAACACGTTTGTAACTTATACATCAAGATACGGCGATTAAAAGACTAGAAAAAATAACATGAGTAGGCAAGCGAATACATCATTAACATATATACTCTTTGGAGCCCGGGGAACGGCCCGGGCCACAAACTAGTTACTACATAAAAGAATGTTTCGTGTGTTTAAGAGGGAAAAAAAAGAAAAAAAACAGTCTTTTTGACAAGGTGTCTAATACATCTTTGACAAGTGTTTCCGTAATTTGACATTTGTCAAAAGTAATAAAGAAAAAAGGATAGTAGTGCGTCTGCTGGACTTGGTAATAACGGTGCAATTTGGACGTTGGTGCTGTTGTGATGCCACGTGTAGATTCTTCTGCTTCTTCAATTTGGCCACTCTAAGAGCAATCACACTAATGGCATATATGTCCAGTAAAATTATTATTGGAAAAAGTGAAAAATTGGGCCCAATACCAATGGGGCTAAAAAAATGTCCAACTTGGAAGCAACACATACAGATGTTATGGAGTTGGGGAGTTTAATGTTGCTACAGTAGCATGGTGGGCCCCACTCGTTGGTGCCAACATAGCTTTTTTGCTTCCACAAACGATCGCCAAAGACGACGTGTTTTTGGGAAGGTGGGAACCCAAACCACGTCGTTTTGGAGTCTGAAAAGAAAAAAAAACATTTTGTACACGCTGATTGGGCTGTCAGTCGAGCCCAATCGAGGGCGCGACCGCTCCACACAGTCAGTTAGGTGGACCAATCAGAATTTTTTTGTGAATTTTTTGCAACGGTAATGATTGTTTAAACGGCTATTTTCTCATTAAAATTTTTTTTAAAAAAAAAATTCATCAACGGTCATCATGTTTTTTTCTCTATAATAGAGCCTGATCGCATTTTTGGAGTATTTTGACACACTTCAAAAATCCACAAAATATTAGAATTGCTAGATAATTTAGCAAAAGTTCCACTACAAAAACCTAAAATTTCTAGTAATAAGTTTGTATTTGATTTTTTAATTTATTTATAATTACTTCTATTGATTTTTAGTATGGAGATTTTTTATGGACTTGTTTTGTATAAGATTAGTTGTTTGTTTTTAATTAATTATTGTTTAGGTTGTTGTTTGATTTTTACTTAAAACTTATTTATCTAAGTAATCGTATTACTAAAATGTTAATTAAATATAATAAGATATTATAGCTTTAATCATATTTTAATAATTTTAATAATAAATAAAGTTATAGTTTAGATTTTAGAAATATAATTAAAAAACTGATAAATATAAAAGTAGTGTTGGGGATAAATAAAAAGGTGATGTGTATATGGTGGGGTAGAGGGAATAGTAGGAGGAGATTGGTGAGGAAGATGTTTTTTTTTGACCATGTGGTGTGGAAGGAACGTTGTAATAATGAGAAAAAGTTGGGTGAGAAGAGAGAGAAAGTGGAGAAAGAGTTGGTGGGAGGATGTTTTTTTGGCCGTCACTAGTGCTCAGTGGTTTAATAGGGCATCCATACGGT
>SNQN01008001.1:0-16893 GCA_008642245.1 Bassia scoparia | reverse complement strand
GGGGGGGGGGAACAACTTGCTCTCTCTTATAGCAAAGTTGTATTCATGAAGGTAATTCGCTAGGGTTAATTGGTCATGATTCTAGTATATGGGATTTGAGGTGATGACTGATGCCGATAATTTGGATCAAGATCATAATGATTCGGTATGTCCCACTATCCGTATCTCTAAGGAGGAGAAGGCACAATTAAGGAAGCCTTGGTTGCTTGCACTTATTATCAWATTATTTAATAAAAAGCTTTGATATTGCCTTAATTGATGTTGGTTGTGCTTACTATGTGGTCCGGTTCACATCAATGGTGGATTATGAGTTCATACTTACTCAAGGTCCATGGCTCATTAGGAGATTTATACTTGACTATTCGAAAGTGGATACCTAATTTTATATCGGACGTGGGTGCATGCGCATACCAAATTTAGCTGTGGAATACTTTGATAGGCAGTTTTCGCATCGTACTTGGGGAAAAATTGGTCGTGTTGTTCGGTTTCATGTTGAACTTGACTTAGCAAAGCTACTTTTGTCTAAATTCTGAATGAATGGTCRTGTATGGAAAATCCAATATGAAGGGCTAAAACTTATTTGTTTTAATTGCGATAAATTGGGACATAAGGATGTGGATTGCCCCTTGATTTCCAGGTCCAATTCTGCTCAAGAAGATGGGAATGTTAATGCAGAAATTCCCTTCATGGAGAGTACGAAGCCAATACTTGCTGGGAGTRWTGATGGCATTTATGGATCTTGGATGATAGTGCAAAGGCGTAATAGAGGGAAACAAGAGACTCAAGGGTTCTCGCATGGGATGGGAATAATAGACGAGATTTTGCTCACAAAAGGGTTTACCTAAGGAATTTGAGGTGAAAACTAGGTAGGTGCAAGATCAATTGCGGCGGCTAAGAGTACGGAGGGTTCTAGGTTTTCGGCTTTTACTTATGAGGTGGTTGACATTACTTCGAATTACAAGGAGGAGGTTATGGATATTGCTCAAGAAAATGTTGTTAGATTTGCGGGTGATGCATAAGTTCCTTGGAACAAAATATTTGCAAGGGCATGAGACTAATTCTTCTGTACTTAAAGGAATCACAATAATTGAAAGGATAACAATATTCCAAGGCAGGATAATATTGTTATTCCTACTAGCCCTAGAAATAAGGAAAAGTCGACAACTATCTTTGCCTAAAAAGATTGATCAGGTTACTACAGATCATGATCAAGATCAACCTATATTAGAAGATGATGGGACAAAATCTAGTTCAGCTAAGAAAATTGATAAGCCTCCGTCAAAGAATTATTCTCAACGTACAGTTCCTCTAAAAGATCCCCCCCCCCCAATGGTAATTTGTGAGACAAAGCAACATGATTCAATTATGTTAGAGATGTTCATGCCCTCGGAAATCCAGTTGTTTTTGGACTACGTGATGGAGGGGCCCACGATGATTTCGGTTCATCCATTGGTGCACAAAGTYGAGGTGGTGATCAACTCGTTTCTTCCTCGAGTTCACCACCCTCCAGACTTGTACTTGTTGGCGATAGTGAAACCCCCCATGGAGTTGGTTCATCCTATGAACGATCTCAAGATGTTCTTGGACTTGCTTCCTAACGTTCCTTTGAACGTATGTGATTGATTTCCCTTTTTCCTGTCGTTTATTATGTCAATTATAGTGATGATGTGGAATGTTYAAGGTTTTTACTGTTATTCGAGAAATTATTCAGATAAATAAACCTATGGTTCTGGGGTTAGTTGAGACCCATATCAGTGGTGATACACCCAAAGTGTGATAAAATAGGTTTTAGGTCAAATGTGCGTTGAAGCTCAAAGGTTTTAGGGGTGGCATATGACTTATTTGGCGTAAAGAAGAAGTCAATGTCTTGTGTTATGGGTCTAGCTCCCAGCATCTCTCTGTTGTGAACTTGTGATTTCTAAACCTGCTGTGGAGCCATGGACTTTTCCAGTTATATATGCCCGCAAGTCCGGACTCCACTCTTCATAAGGAATCACAAACTATTAAATCTCAATTTTCTCGACCGTGGTTGTTGGGAGGTGACTTCAATGAGACGACTAATATTAATAAATGTGTTGGTGTTGGTGGCCACGAGATGTAACGAAGGTGTCGTTTATTTAAAGAACTGATTGATTTGGGTTTCTCGAACCTTTTTTCACTTGGTCACGAGGTGTTGAGAAAGAGAATTTCAAAGTGGACTGTTTTCTTGTAATGATAAATGGCGTCTTAAATATGAAGCTAGAGTGAAGCATTTACCCAAGTGTAGCTCAGACCATTGTCCCATTGTGATAAGCTCATGTGGTTTTGCTCCCCTCCCTAACTYGCTTCAACCGTTTCGGTTTCAAGCGGCATGGGTGACACACGAGGCATTTGATGATTTTTTAAAAAAAAWWTTTAAGAAAGGAAAGAAGTAAACGTTTGATGAATTTGTAGATAAGAACTGGAATAAARCAGCCTCTATAACGGAGTTCCAAAAGGAATTTGCTCAACGCTTGATTCAGTGGCACTTGAGGAAATTTCCTAATCAAAAAAGGAGGGTGGCTTGGGGATTCCTTATATGCGGCAACTGGGCAAGCTAATGCGGCATTCTTGACTAAGGTCGCTTGGAGAGTGCTCACACAACCGGTCGCGAGTTATCCACACATGTATGGTAATGCTCGTTGTCATGTTGATATTTTCCAACACAAATCGAACGCTTCCAATGCTTGGAAGGGAATGGTGGAAAACGTCAATATACTTCAGCAAGGTTTGCATATGGCAGTTAGCAATGGATTAATTACTTCTTTTTGGCATCAACAATGGGAGAGTCAACAGCCACTGCAGCTTTTGGATGTTAAGGTTAGTGACAAATGGGACAATATTCGTGGATGGAAGTGGGAAAAATTTGTGGATTTTCTCCCCTCTTAAGCACTTCAACAAATAGATTCTTTTGAGCTACATGAYGGTGAGAACGAGATTGATCATGTCTTTTGAATGGAGATTGTGGACTTTCAGAGTTTTATATAAAATCAACCTTGAAAATTGTTAGAGGCTCGATCGAGATGGGTATTGTGCAATGTTCGGGTTAAGTATGGAAAGTCCCAGTTCCCCAACGTAAACGTCTGATGACTAACTCTAAACGTTTCATGCGGACCCTCGTTGTGGCATTTGTGGTACGAGTGAGAAACTATAGACCACGTTTTAAGACAATGCCTGCCGGCAACAACGGTTTGGCGTAAGTTCCCTCGAATGTTTGACCATGATCTTTTTGTTCTCGATTTTGACAAGTGGATAACTCGCAATTTTTGCTCAGATACTACTCGTGATGGTGATTGGCCAATTGTTTTTGGGACGGTCTTATGGTGGCCATGGAAGTGGCGCAATGCCTGGTGTTTCGAAGGTTCTCTAAAGCACCAGTTGACCAAATTAGTTTTGTGATAGGCAAAGTAGATGAGATTAAAAAAGCTATGGCTAGGGAAGGGAGAGTGTTTGGAGTGGCGCAACCCCCTCGTGTGGAGACGTTTATTAGATRRGATTGTCCAAGAGAACGATGGATTTGTATGAATACGGATGGGGCCTCGAAGGGAAACCCAAGGGTGGCTGGTGCGAGAGTCATTATTCGAGGACGAGTCATTAATCGAAGACACATARGTGAGGTATACGAGGTAATGGTAGTGCGTTGTGGTATATGTTCTTCCATGAAGGCTGAATTGCTCGCTGTGGGTTAAATCTTGCTTGGAATTCAAGGCCGCGATGTTCAACTCTCTCTGGATTCTCAAGTGGTTTTGAAGTTGCATCTTATTATTCGATGTTGGAAACTTCTCAAGCTCTAAGAATGGACTATCACYGTTCATCATTGTTATAGGGAAGAAAATCATGGAGCTGATTGGTTAACCTCGTATGGAGCTACTAGTTCGCAAAAGGTCACATAGATTCCAAGTGAGCTTCGACGTATTATCAATGAGGATTTAGCCGGCGTTTCTTTGGCACATGCAGTACCGACAGTGGCTACTTAGTTTTAGCTTAGTAATATTTTAGTTTTGTTCTAGTTTTTTCTAGTTCTTTTTCCTTTGTCTGGGGCTTGGGGCTTGGCCCTTCTTCCTCACCAATTAAAAAAAACGTGCCAAAATRGCCTAGAACAACTAATAAAAAACGAAGGGAGTAACACTATAACTGTGATATAAAATATACATTTAAATCATTCATCTCTAATCTAGAACAACCATAATATAAAACATACATGTATTATTGCACTCATCTTCACAATTCATTTTGTAACATGTGTATGTTGTTTTTAATAAAAACAACACACACATTCAAATAATAAACAAAACTTTTTTTTATCAATATTTGGTGGTTAAAATCACATTCAAATGCACTCGTTAATTTAAGTTCAATATAAACTAACTCTAATACACAAAAACAATGAGAACTAATAATTGTAATGTTAATTGATTGTTTGAAAAAATCATTTAATAATGAAATCGACTTATAGGAAAAAAAAAATAAAGTTTAATATGGTTCGATCGATTAGTGCTTAAGAAATCTATATATATGATATAATACTAATACTAATACTAATACTAATACTAATACTAATACTAATACTAATACTAATACTAATACTAATACTAATACTAATACTAATACTAATCACTCATGATAATTGCACGGGAATTAAAAAACTTAATATATAAATTTAATAAAACTGTGAATTGCACGGGAATTAATAAACTGCAGAATAAAGAAAATAAATTGTTCCAACTATTGGTAAAAAAAATAATACTCCCTCCGTTTTTTAATTGTTCTACTTTCCATTTTTGGATGTTTATAAATAGTTGTTCCATACCAAATTAAAAATAACTTATTTACTTTTTACCTATTTTATTTACTCTATCATTAATAAATTACTCTTTCCAAATTCAACCTTCATTACTTCACCCAATACATTCACCCACAATTACTTTTTCCAAAAAACTTTCATTAACACATTTACTCTTTTACCTAACTTACCCAACTATTTTATCTAATTTACTCAACTATTTTAACTAACTCAATCAATTCTTAAACACCGTGCCCAAATTGGTATGGAACATCTAAAAAAACAGAGGGTTATAACATACCTTTATTTATATATTCTCAATCTTACAAAATACAAAAAGAGTTCGATTCAAATTGTATGTCAAAAAAATATGTAATTAAGTCATACTTTAAAAAAGTGATGCATAATTACATGATAGACAATGTACGGAGTAGAAAAAATATAAATGACAAATAATTCCAATATCATTCAATTTATTGGTAGAGTTAATTTTAATGTTCAAAATTTTCTTCTTTTTAAATTTTGAATTGCGATTTCTTGTTTTAATTTGGTAATTAATTACTCCCTCTATTCCACTTTAAACTTTACGTTTGTTTTTTAGGGTACAATGAGAGAGAAAGTTAAAAAATGAAAAGGCGTCATTATACATAAGAAATAAAATATCCATATGGGATCTTGATAAATTCGCCTAAAGGTGTAGGTTTTTAATATGTAGTTTTTATAAAGTGTAGTATTCCATGCGTACCACGAAACGAAGATCCTGCGAGTTACTATTCATACGCTTTCAATGCRTGTTTTGTATCTTTTATATCTTTAATTGCATATTTGTAAAAATTGCACGATTGAATATTAATAATCTACTCATTAACACGAATCAAACAAGACCCCACATAACTACATTTATTATTATACATTGGTAGTTATTTACAAGATTATCTCTACTTGTGAATAGTTTAAAAAACTCAATTGGCATGATCTTCGTGGTACAGAGGGAGTAGAAAGTAATAATGTTTAAACATATGCATTGAAAACTATATAAAAAATAAATGTTAAATTTAACCCCGTGTAAATAAAGATTAAGGAAAGATTAGTAAGGGTGTAGTGGGAATTTCATGTGAACAATGTCACTGCCTCCACCACATCCCCACCTTGGCCCCTTCCCTTATATAATAGAGAAATAAATCAAATAAGACCCCAAAGTTGAAACTCCTCGGAGCATATTAGGACTATTGTTGAGAACAAGCATGATCATGTATAGTTTCATGAGACTTTCCTAAGAACTACAATTGAAAACAATACTATTACCATCTTTTCTTACTGAGATCAGATGGGGTGTTGGATCTATATATTGCCAAACAGAAACTCAAAAAACAATTACACTCACCACATTGTAGAGAAGACACAAGATTATGGCCACAAATGCAAATTCCACAGCTGCAAACGTCCATATATACTCTTTAATTGCTGCAGCAAAGCAAGCCTATTATAATCAAGATATTGGCAACTATATCAATGACCTAAGGCAGGATTGACATACCTAAGAGGACAGCTAGCACTGATGCCATAATTCCCAACAAAAATGCAAATGGTGCTGTAATCACAATGGCTCGAGTCTTCAGATCCTGTATCTGCATGGTCAAAAAGAAGGGGGAAGATCTATGCCTTTAACCAGAACAATACACAAGAAAGCAGAGTATTGTTTATCAGCAAACATGCAAAGAAGTCTTTATTCTTACCAATAGTTGCTCTAAAAAGAAGAAATAGCAAACCGAGCTTATTAAGACAAGTACTACAAAATCTTGCCAAGCACTGCAAAGCAAGAAAAATAACACACATATTACCAACATTTGAAAATATAAAAGTCCTCTAAAATTACGACAAAAGCAAAACCAAATTAATCTAATAAATAGAAAATCGATGTAACTATGTTTTTTAGTTAAGGGCATCCCGGTGAGATGTATGTCATTAAACATGACATAGTTCATTACATCTTAAATGCTTGAGAAAGTCTCAAAGGAAATGATGTGATTTGAAAAGCTTAGTTCTGCGAACTGTAAGACAACTAAGGCAAGCATTAAAAAGTGAAGAGAAGGTATASTGGTACACTTGTTAGTTATTAGGAAAATTCGCTACTAAATATAAATATCCACTTTTTTCACCTTTTTAGAAACAACTACACGGATTTTTTTTWWAAAAAAAACAAAAACACTACTCACTTTTTATGTTTTGTTTGCGAATCACTACCCACTTTCGGATTTTGGCCACTCCCACCATAGCAACCACCACAACGCGGCAGCCCACCTAAAAACCAGCCAACAACCATGCAAACCACCCCACTTTGTTGTTGCCCACCTCCAAAACCACCCAACAACCACCAAAACAACCCAACCACCACGAAATCACCCATCCAACTACCCCAGCGCTCCTTGTCTAGCGTTTTTCTCAGCTATTCATCCATTTTTTGGACATGTTTTCCTCATAAAGTTGTAGATCTCGGAAAAATACATGAAATAGGGTAAAGAATCACATGATTTAGAGTTGTTTTCTAGTTGTTATGCCCCCTAAAAGCTTGAAAATCAAAAACCCCAAACTGGTTGGTTTTCGATTGAGTTGGTGCTCGAATAGAGATGGTGTCGAATATGATGGTGCTCGTGTGAGTTTTGGAGGTCGAATTTGGGGTGCTTTGTGGTGATGATCGAATTTGGGGGTGGTGGTTGAATTTGAGGGTTTTTGAGGTCGAATTTGGGTGGGGATAATGCTGGTGGTCGAATTTGGGTGGTTTGTGGTGGTGGTCGAATTTTTTTTTTTGGGGGGGGGTGATGGTGGTCGAATTTCTAGGTGGCCTCCGCGTTGTGGTGGTTGCTATGGTGGTGAGTGACCATAATCCAAAAGTTGGTAGTGATTCGTAAACAAAACATAAAAAGCGGGTAGTTGATTGTTAAAAAAAAACGAGTAGTTTCTGAAACAGTGAAAAAAGTGGGTAGTTAATAACAAATTTTCYTAGTTATTATGCACAAGCAGTTTAAAAAWGAACATTTAGTGAGTCAATAACCTAAACAACCCATGCATGATGCAGACTATACCATCTAAAAAAGATTAAATTACCTAATTGAATGAGAATTTACAGCAGGGCGACTCTGCTCCTGCCCATTGTTACCCTGAGATACAGAGGCAACCCTAAGCAACGTCACTGGCAAATTCTGAACCTCTTGCCCACATACATCACAATTCTTATTTCTCCTAGTGCTAAACCATTTCACTGCACATTCTTCATGTATCAATTGGAGGGCACCTTTACAACTGCATTCCATCTTAAGAGTATTATCTTCTTCACAAGCCTCAAAGCAGATCCTGCATATAGCTTCATCTTCTGGAATCTCTTCATCATCATCACAGCAAGGTGAAACAGGAGTTACCTGGTCTGATAACGAGGAAAAATGACTTTTATTAGCATGAATCAAGAAAATGGAGAGCAAACAGTCTAAGTCTACATGGCGATTTTGATAAAAGCTCTTTCAAAAGGTCTATTTTTAAATCATGTAGAAAGCATAGCTCTCATATAATGCGTAAGTTTTGTGCACGATAGCCAATATTATTTTTTACTACATAAACTGAAAGGCATAGCAGTTTTTAGTTAAATGAATAGAACAGATCCACCCCCAACACCTACACAGAATCCACCAAACCCTGATCCACAAGCAATTTTAGAAAAAAAAAAAAAGGCGTAGTAGCCCTTATACAACTATTGTAAAACCAACCAACTGAGCCCTATTTGAAACACTTGATAGCCCTCTATGGCCTGTAGCACCTTATACAAAGCACTGAGTAACCCTATGCACAAGTAATTATGCAAAACTAACTGAACCCTACTAAAAAAACTTAGTAACACCTTCTAACACCCTATTAAATAAGACCTTTAGCACCCTTTATTGAGAAACCCCTATTTTAAGCACTTAGACCCCCCCCCCCCCCAACACTAAGTAACGCCCATACAAATGATACAATACTATTAGTAACCCCTTTAACACCCTACACAAAATACTAAGTAACCCCTTTAACAATATCATTGAAACTCCTTGTTTGTTAATTTAGATCAGAAATCTTTAATCGCAAAACCACATCTTATGATAAAAAAAGTGAGAGATCRAATAATGAACAAACGAAGAAAAGAGAGCAAAGGAGAGAAGATCGAAAAATGAGGTGAGAGAAAGAAAAATCAAGAAATAATCAAATTTTGAACGAGCTAATTGAAATAGTCAAGAAAATATAGATGAAAAAGGAAAGAGGAGAGAGAGAGAGAGAGAGAAATAAAAAAAAATTGGGTTTTTTTTAAGTACTTAAAATCCAATTTATTCTTCATTCTTTTAATATGTGGCCACATAGTAGATAGTGTACCCAACCACATAAAAGTCTGCCTGATTTCAATATAAATGCATTTAATCCCATAGGTTTAGATCTTATTTTCAATTTGTCATTGCAAGTTGACAATTAGGTAAGAAAAAATTGACAAAAAATTGAGGAAGATATAGCGAGTAATATTAAGGCTTATGTCGGCAAAGAAAAACTCAGGCATACTTAGGCAACCTCCACTTGTTTCTTCTCTTTCTTTCAATTTACCTTTTCCTTACTCTGCAATAACACCTTCAAGCAACATAAGAACCAAAGTTAAAAGTTCCCACGTTGAGCACATTATTAATGTCAAAATCATATTTGGAAAAGGATAAATAAATTATAAACAACAGCAAGGATGTCAGAGGGTCCAGATTTAGCAATATTAGCATGTGATGGGGTAGGGATGGAGATGAAAATTTGAACTTGTCATGGATTATGGGAAGGATGTGGATCTTAATTTGTATATGTCCCAATTGGCCCAATCCACTCCCAAATAAAATAAAATTGAATAGCATACGGAGTACTTACTATCAAAACTCAAACATTCAATATACCTACGTGAAAATAAGAAATTAAAGTCTACAACCTCCTTTATTATAAATTTGTAACTTTGTTCCCTTTTTATTTCATTTTTTTGCTAAATAATGTTTTAAAATTACAAAAAGTATCATGCACCGGGTCTGTGGAGTGGAGTATTTAGCTAAACTGGCAGGAATAGACAGGTTAAATTACTTGAATACCAAGTGGGTGGTGGGGCAGTGGGGCCATGGGACAAAAATATTTGATGGGAGTGAGAGTGAACAAATTGGATGGAGAAGAGGATTGGAAGATAAACATCCTCTCAACCCCAACCACCCATGGCTTCCTTAAACAAGAGTGGTTTTTAGAAAAATTTTACTACTAGAAAATGAAATACACAAACAAACAGAACATAAAGGCAATGTACTAACCATCATGAAGGTCTGACAGATTACGCCCCTTACTGGCTGCAAGCGATGGGGACCTTACAATTACAACATTTTTTACAGGCACAGACAAGGACCTTGAAATGTTTTTGTTAGCATCACCTTTCTGCTCATCTGGAACCTAAATAAAATAAATACATTATAATTGTGTTCAGTAAAACAAATTCAATGAAGAAAAATTGAAATAATATAAGTTTCAAGGTTACAGTCATTAGTTCCACAGGACCAACAATCAGTTATATAATTGATATAAAAACATGAGTTGAGAAGCTATCTACGACCATCAACTGCATTAAAGGCCTCAGTAAATTTGTAGTACTCTAGCAGATCAAATAATTTCAGAAGAAAAAGCAAGTAAGAACCTACATATGGTTTATGGTATTCTCTAGCAGTTCTCGCAGAAGCAGGAGTGGTAACCGAAGGGGGTGATTCAAATGCAGGTCTAGGAAGAGAGGAACATCTTGCCGACCTGAATTTTGATATTCCCCTGGAAAAAGTTGGACTTCTTGCAACTGCTTCATCGTTTGAATTTAGGAGGTGACTTTTCTCAACATCAGATGACCTGCTTTTATTTTTGAAGCTGAAGCCGCGCAGAAATTTTCCTGACGATGACGAAGAACCTTTTACTAAAACTTGCGGCTCGAAGGATACTTCCCCATCTTGGAACTTGGTAAATATCACTGGTTTTGTAGGAATTTGAAGAGAAAGTCTCGGGATTTCCCTTTTAGAATCTGAGGTTGACTGAACTTCACTACCTGTTTGCGCATCATGGGAATTAACCTGCATCCAAAACCTGTTTAGTATAAATCCTAAGGTTCATGCATCATTTGAAAACTCTGCATTATGCTGAGGATACCATTTTTAAATCTCAGGGCTATCAATAAGTAAAAATGATGATGTATGGAGAGGATGTTCACCATACCACCGGTGGTGCGGTACAACCTCTCTCACTTTTACATATTGTATCTATATGCTTGATGGACCATCATGAAAAATTAGCATAATTTCACGATAAAATTATTAGGTGCAAAGATTTATCCCAAATAATTTCTTTAGTTTTCTATATAAATGGAAAATAATAGCTTCCACTTTGCTATTGGATTCACAACTTACTAAGAGATTTAGGGGGAAAATTACAGAAAAATCCACAAGAATAATTCGAGCTATGGTCCGTGTTTCGTTATTATTAGTTCTGACCTGCTTTGGTTATTATTTGTTCTGACTGTGAGTTAATAAAATATAACTAAATTGTTGAAAACACCTCCCTAAAATGATCCCAAGTAAACTCCTGACCACAAGTTTCAACCCAGGTTGACGATCATCGTAGCAAGGAACCCTCAACACCAACAACAACTCAACAAAATTAATACAAATGAATTTTAACCAACAACAGCAATTAATCACGCTAGGGAAAGAAGGCGAAATGGGTTCCAAAATCATCAACATCAATCAAACTTCTAATTACAAATGGGTTCCACGCAATTGCCATTATTTTTAACGCAAAGTATAGTGATAAGACAGCATTTGAGCTCTACAGACCAAAAAAAACAATAAAATTCACGAACAATACATGATATATATATATATTTCAACATAGAAATAAAAACCAACAAATCAATGAAAAATTATAAAGCTTCAAAAAAATGACGATCAATTGAATAACAAAAGGCAACGAATTAGATAAGAAATGAAAAAAGAGAGAACCTGATGAGAATCTTGGTGAGTAATTGAAGCAGAGTGTTGGGGAGATGGTTGCGTCATGAAATTGGGCACCAAATGATTCTTTTCTGTTAGCCGAAAACAATGCGTGAATTCTGTTTGATTTCTGAATTGAGTGAGAGAGAGAGAATAACAAGTTSGGTGATGTGTCAGAGGTCAATTAAGAGTAAACAAGAGTCGTGACTACGAATTTTCTTTGCTTAATAATTGTCCAACATTGCCAACTGCAACTTCACACCACACCAAACTAAGCTTCCCATATTATTCCCTTTTCTCATTGCTCTGCCCCTCTGCTACGGTGCTTCCAACTTTGCCCCTTCATTTTTATAACACTACTTCCATCTCTATTACTTCCTCCGTTTCTTGAAAAAATGTTCCACTTTCTTTTTAGGAATGTTTCATAATAAATGTCGGGAAATTCCTAGTCCATCATCAAGATATATTTACAAGGGATATCCAAGGTTAATTATGTCAATTCGCGTTGAGGTTTGAGGATAACAACCGTGTGATGGTTTGAAGCACCGTGAAGCTTCGTTTGCAATCTGTTTAGTGGAATTAACCGGTGCATGGTTAAGAATTAACTGGTCTTGTAATATCTTCTTCCTCCCCCATTCGAGCCCCTTTCGACTCAGGTAGCCATTTCTTCCTTCATCGCCTGTCGCCACTGACTACATCCTTCACTGGCATATCTGACTAGATTTAGCGTTCATTCATCCGTAATCAGGTATTTTTCGAATACCCTCCAACCCTATTAGTTAAAGAATCGTATTTGTGTCTCAGTTTTCAATTTTTAATCATTCCAAGTTGTTACACTATTATGAATGTTAATTGATATGTGTGACAAGTGCATAATGTATGTTGGTATGAATATATGCGTTTATTAGATGATTTTATGATGAAATAGATCATAGGAGAATGTAGTATAAAGAAGTAGATTAGCAAATAGGTTTGTGGATAATTTTTAAAATTGGGAATTCTGGCTTGTAATTTAGGATAAATTGAGTTCATTTGAGCGCTAATTATAGGAGTAACGAGCTTGTGATGTTCAGTTAATTGAGGAGGTGTAGTCAATTTGTTGTTTATTAATTAAGTGAAATTTGGTTTAACTACTGAGAGACTCATTCATTACATGTGTTAAGTTTCCTTGAAAACATCATACTTGAACTTGAAAGATTTATATTCAAAATTGAGAAAAACTAAGTTTTTTTTGGTTGAAAATGAACAATTAAATTATTAAAATGGAAACATGGCCTCTAAATAGAAGCCTTAACAGTCAGGTACATGAAGCAAGTTTCAGCAACAACAACAGTAGAGATAGTTAAAGGACATAATCCTTCAAGATACACAGACCAAGTTTTTACTTAATCCTTAGACATAGTTATTGAAAACAAAGCTGGTTATAACATRCTGTGATTGTGATCCTTAGTGTCAACATCTCTGCTATTTGGATGGAGTACAGAAGACGRCACTCATTCGACCTTAACATGCCTTGTAGAGGGCAAATTGATATCCATGAAAAAGGGGTTGCCATGGTACAGTTAAGTTGGACAATCAGATGGTCACACGTAAGGTAAATGAGTAATAGTTTTCCTCTTCATTCTTTTCATTTAGATTGTTGGTTTCTCAATGATAATGTGACCTGGTACTGGTGACAGAGGAAGCGTGGAACGTGAGGCAGTGTCAATGCAAGAGTATATCAAATGTTTTTCCCATTCCTTGTGATTATTTTTCTTTTAGTTGTTAGTTGTAAAATTTTTGTTGTTTTATGGCATTGAATGCTTCATTGTAGGATTGTTCTTCTACCAAAGGGGGTATTGTTAAACCCCTAGGAGATATGATTCATGTCAGAACTGAATCTCATGAACATGTAAGCTTCATACAATTTCTGTTGGTCCTTTGACATTTATTTTTAGGATTATTGGTATGAGTATGCATATAGGTTAATTATTCCAACACTGACGGTAAAAATTTGGGGTAGCTTCAACTTATAATCTTCAATAAACACTGTTGTAGTTTCTGAGAAATAACTTAAATGACAACCTTAACAAACAGAGATCTTAGAGGTTTGAAATCTTTGTATCAAGCTTTTTTCTATTTTGTTCACTTGGTTGGTGTTGTAATTTGATGAACATTTTCTATTTATTCTATTATTTTTCTTAGCCACTAAATGTGATTTGCAAAGTTGAATACTTTAGGAAGCTTTGTGGATCACTTGATGAAAAGTGTCAGGGTAGGGTTGGGTGTCTGAGATGGGATTTGGATCCCTTTTGTTTTTGGTTCACATGAAGTTGCCCTATTCACTATGCTATTGGTTGATGACTAGAATAGATCCCATAAATGAGCGTTTAATCGTTGGGGGAATGACTTATAGGTTGACATGTAATCAAGTTAGGTGGGTATTGGGGTTGTCCAAAGGTGAGAAGCCACTCCCATGGCAGTTTGGTTCTAATTATTCCGCCAAGAAAGTATCTGTCTTACAAGAGAAATATGGGYAAGTGTGGACTAGTGTTGAGGGTAGGTCGAGTAAAGTTGTAAGATGTACGGGGTTTGCTATTACCCCTATCATTGTTGACAAATTGATGTCGAAGTTTGAGGATCATAAGGTTGAAGAGTTCAAGATGATATTCTTAATGACATCCTTAGATATGGTGTTGTGCCCAACGCAGTGCAATCGTTTCCCAAAGGAATTGATGCCAGTGTTGAGCTATGTGGGCCAGGCACGATCGCACAATTGGTGTGCCCTAGTGTTGGACAAATTGATGGCTAGTGCAAGGAGATTTGGTGATAGTTTTTATGCTGATGGTTTTGCTGGAGGATGCGGAGGCAATACCTATTTGTTGTGGTATGCTTCAATATTATTTCTTTTTTATTACTKATGTTTTAAACCTTTTGGTGTTATTAAAGATCGTTTGGATTGTTTAGATTTTCAACTTCGATTGTTCGGATGGTGTGGAMAAATTACTGTAGATTTTCTGCTTGGATCGTTTGGATCGAAATGTTGTGCGGTGGGGCACTCGGCCCTAGTAAGGAGATGAAAAGGGCATGCGATGACGACAAGGTCAATGAGAACGGGGATTTCGGAAGTGTCGGGGTGAGTTTGATAATGTTTTTTTGTGTTATTAATGATTGTATTCCAATGTCGTAGTTTATTATTGATGGTCATAATTCGGTTTAACATTTGCAACGGGAACTGATTTCCAATATTTGTTCAGGTACTCGATGTTGCCTACGGTGAGAAGCACCCCCATGATACGAGAGATGTAGGATACCCATCCGATGATGTTGGCATTTAAAAAATAAAATAATTCTTCCTCCGTAACAAAAAAAACGCAACTTTTGCCAATTTTAGCAATATCAAAATAAACGCAACTTTGTTTTTCTTTCTATTTTTAGTAAAAAAATTGACAAAATTACCAAATTACCCTTAATGATTTTTTTAAATATCATGATTGTTGGTACAATATGTGGTACTGCTGACGTGGCAGTGGCCAAACGAGCCGGTGTTGTAAAGAGACCTGGTCTGCAATCCTGGTACCCTAAAAAACGAGTAACTACCCTGGGGCAACCCCAGGAAAACAAGCCCCCTTCGATGGAGGTGTCAGTATTTACCAGGTATTCAATATTTAGAGAGAGAATGTAGGTAGTGTTGTTCGTATGAACTTACCAGCCCTTGGGCCTCAAGCCTGCTTTTATACCTGAATTGTGCATTGGTCAAAGCTTCCTCAATCGTCGACAAGTGGCCTATACATATAACAGGTAGGTGTCTTACATGCACCCAACTTTGACTAGTGGGTTGGCAGTTTTGACTCCTTTTAGCCCATGGCATTTTCCTTTAATAAGGCCCATTGGATCAACTAGCGCGAATTAGGCCTATTGGATTTAGTTAGCATGGGCCTTGGTGGCTATTGGCTGGTGCTCAATGGGTCCAACAACTAGCCCCCATCCAGGCCTGGTTAATCAGAAAGAATTTTACCAGGTCCTGGATTTAATAAATCATTGAACCACGTCAACTCGTATTTTACCAGGGTGGTCCCCTGGTTTAATTTATGAACCTTTGAGGCCATGTAACTTTTCCAATTTACCAGGCCAGCTTTGACTAAAGGAGCATTTTAATTCGTGTAGTTACGTTTCAAGAACTGCGCCACGTTATGATTACGCACCAATAAATGGCGGTTTAATGTGATGGCGTGCTGATGTACGGTTACTTCCCCATATTCTATGGGAAGTCACTCCATCAGTCCCTTTTAAATTTGCTCTTCCAAACTTTAACCCATTTCAAAAAAAGTGCCAAAGGAAAACAAAACCCAAAAAAACTCTCTGACTCTCTCGAAGCATTTCAGAGCAGCAAGTTTCGACAACCTTTTCCTGGTAATTGCAAGTTCTGTCGTGACAAGCTCGTTGGGGGTTACCTTCTCTGTTTTCAACTACAGCAGCATTGTCTCAGTCTCCAATTAAAACAGGTAATTTCTCTTCCCCTTCCTTGCTTGTGAATCAACATGCATGCATCCAGTTGATAGCTTTCCCCTGGTTCTGTCTAGAGTAGTTTGTAATTTTGTTTTGTTTTTCCTTTTTGCATTCTTTGGGTTGTGGTTGGAATAAATTAGAATTCCAGAGGAATACATGATTCTCAAAATAAATCCGAGGTTCAATTGCCCTTACGACGAAGAGCCCACGAGGACTCACAACCATGATTAGACGTTCTAGGTCAATCTGGTAGGAGTGTGACCCAGACCTAGGCCTTTTAGAGCCTGCATCAGCCAGGCCAGTAGCAGTACTCCGTCACCACCAGGGGGACTGAACAACGTAAGTGGTTCCACAGCATTCCTCGTAGGCTTCAGGATTTGCAGGTTGAGTGCGGCTGTCTCTAACGGCTAAAGGAGGAGTGGACAGGTGCATTGCTACCATTGTCCAGGAGACGAACAGGCTGGACCTCTGAGGATAGGTGGTCCAGGCTCCGTGCATAAAGCCCCCAAGGAATGAGAGGGGAACTTCAGGAGCAGCGCAAGGCTTGTCGAC